>JANIJG010021151.1:9908-39284 GCA_024611175.1 Megaceryle torquata
AAAGACAAACAGAAACTTTCCAACTTAAGTGAATTTGTAATTGAGGATTGGTTTTGAGGAACAAATGAAGGCTCTTGTATTTTTTTTTTAAGGGCCTTTTTATATTTGAGTTGAGATGAGACTCTGCCCATCTCTGATTTCTAAAGCATGGAGGGTTTTGGGTTTTTTTTGTATGGAATAAGAGAAACAGACTTGTAACACATCATGAGGTATCCAACAGCTGTAACAAGATTCTGTTTTACTGCATTTGAATGTCATGTGTGAAAGAAGAGTATGAAACACAAATACATGTAAATTATTGCTCCATGAGTATTAATGATCAGACTATAATTTATTATTCCTTTCTGAGATCTTTTAAATTACAGATTTGAGTGATAGTAAATAGCATTACAGCTCAATATCTTGTGCTTTCTTCAGCATATAGAATTATCATATTAGCATGCAATTACTTTATTGTTGATAAAATGACTGGAGTACATCTCTCCCACAGGATTTTTTTTCCTGTTTTCTTTGGAAAACTTTTTTTCTCACAACCATCCTGCTCTTCAAAATTTCCAGACAGGCTGCATGAGATCTTGGATTTTCCTCTGTGCTGTCCCTCCAAAGCCATCTGTCATTACTTACTGCTTATTTTACCCTTGTCAGAAAGAAACTTTTTTATCCAACCTACCTTGGACTGTTGTCTTCATAATCTTTATACATTTTAGCTGGAAAATTTGTTAAAGAAGAAAGTTAAGAGAAAATGAAACATGCTAATTTAGAACACTTCAGATAATTGTCTCAATTCATGTGCTTTTGATTTCACTGTAGATAGTAAAATTGAAAGCTCTTGGCTCTCAGGACCTCCAGTTGTCCCCCTGCTTTTCTCAAATACTTCTGGCAAATACAAGAAATGTTTCTCTTATGACCCTGTGCTGTGGCTGCAAAGTCTATGTTAGTTTACAAGACAACAGAAATGTATTCTACCACATGTGATTATTTCCTTCTTTCCTCCTCCTTCTGCTTCTTGCCTCATTTTTTCTCTGCCTAGGGTGGTGCATCACATGTTTATATTATACAGTGAAAGGATTATTTACTTTACTACTTCTGTTGCTTATAACTCTGAAAGAGAGATATCCTGTGATGTATGTAGACTAAGAAACTGAAGCAGAGAGCAATGACTACATTTACTGCTGGAACTTGATTAAAAGCTCAGGAATGCCTAACTTTCTATCCTCTGTTCCAAGACTCCAGAGTTTACCACAGTAAGCTCTGATTCCATCAGCAATGCAGCATCAGCTTATCTGACTGAAACCTCGTGCAAGGTTAGTTTTGTAAATGACTGTGATTTTTTTCATCATAGAAATATTTGCCTAGTAGCTCTAAAAGACAAAATAAACCAAAAAGGCACATCCCCATCCCACAATATTCCAGCAGCCCTTTTAATATCCTGTAATAATATAATTCTCATATACTTGCTGAGTTCAATTTATAACCATAGGCCTTCAGTTTAGAGAGGTTTTTTTATATATATGTGTGTTCAACATTTTTGAATCCACCAGTGTTTGCCTGCCCATCCATATGTGTATAGCACAGGTACCATTTTCCCTGTTTAAAGGCATTTTCCCTGAATGGGAGTGGTTAGGATTGTACAGTTTAATCACTATAGAATTGTATGCATAGGAGACGTTGCACTGGCATAATCAATTCTGTTAAAAAAAAGTCATAGTTAATTTTAACCAAACCAAGAGTATGACTGTAGTCACCCTCTAACGTGAATTATATAAAGTAGTTCCTTATTGTGAGGGACATATTGGTTTGAGCGCTACATTAGGATCCCATGATGAAAAGCAATTAGAACTTTTTTCAAAATAAACTGATTAAGCATAAAATTTGTATGAAATCTGAAATTCAAATAAGCATTCTGGAATTCTGAGAGGAGAATGTTTTCTCAAATGTATTTTGTATCAGTACAGCTGTTTAAAGTAATTTTTAAAATACAAATAATAGCCAATTACATGAAAAGTACGCTAAAAAGGAAATTACAGGTTTTAAAAATATACTTTAAAAATTTATCCAGAACTAAATTTTTCACTTTGTACATGATCTGTTGGGCTTCTTTTTTTTTTTTTTTTTTTTTTGAGAGAGAGAATATATTTGAATAACTGTTTCTAGCAGCAGATTGGGCAGATAGCAATCATTCTGTAATCATAGCCAATTCACCTCAAAATTTTTAAATGTTAGATTATCTCTGCTAGAATCATTCTTGCCAGAAGATTACTTGAAGAGTCAAAAGAATCAATCTATTGGCTTGCAATCTCCTAGCAGTGACAGCCTTCACTACAGACACGTTAAAAAACTCAAACTCCATTCCTGAAAGAGGCACAACATTACTTACCTTGTTTCTTTTTCATATAGTGTGAAATGTTCAGTGTCAGCGAAACAACCAGAGCCAAACTCAGAAAGGCCAAAACTCCCCAGACGGAAAAATGGCAGTCCATTTCTGTAACTGCAAGGAAACAGTTTTATCATTTCTGTTGCCTAACAGTTTTACTGTATTCTTTGTGATTGGTTGATTGTTGCTTTCTGTAATTGAAGCTGCAATGGTGTTGTCTGTGACAGTCACTGCTATACAAGCTCCATAGTTAATATCAAACCCAGGTGCTAAATAATAAGAAAGCAACATCAATAAACGGTTAGTACAACTACTATTTCATAAGAATTCAGCCAAAGGTTGGGCTGTTTGCCTGTAAGATGCAGTAAAAATCAGAAATTGCTAAAGAAAAAAAAGTCACTTTAGTGAATAGCTTTGAAATAATTTTTGTAACTGTCTTTAACTTATTATCTGCAGTAAGTTTTTGGCTAAATTCCAGATTTCATGAATGAAGTTCTGAATATTATTTCAGTCAAAATTACTTACTTCACTGGAAATGTCTCTGAATAATAACCATCGGGTTTTAACAATCTGCAACAAATGTCAAAGGTTGGTTATGTATTTTCTTGCATCTCCTATTAAAACCTTGTATTCATATAACTTGTATTCATATCCTCGCTCTTCTTCCTGAGAAATGTAGTGGCAAAGGATGAGTAGTAGCTGGCAACTGGTGAACCCCCCAGAACAAATGCAGAGAAAAACCCAAAGAGCTCCTGAAGAATCACTTGATAAAAGGTGGGTCATCTTAACTGAACAAAGCCTTTCTGCACTCAGCTTGCCTCTCCTTGGAGTCCTGTTAGAAACAGAGGAAGGAACTCCCATGCACCAAATGTATTTTGTCATGTGATTAACTCTTTGATTAAACTAGCTTATACCAATTTTCCATCACAAACAATGCTAAAGAATATAGCCTATTTGTGACAGTCTAATGGCCAGAATGATCAGCGTTGCTGCAAATGACCTGCAAAACCATTCCTTGGCAGAGTAAGTGCCGAGATAAATGCATGAGTGAAAAGAGCTTGAAGCTAGATTTGTCCCTTTCCCCAGAGGCATGTTTCATGTTCTTCCAGATTTGGAGTGTCTGAAATAAAGCCTGGTCCAAAAAAAATTTTATGAACTCCACTAATACGGCACAAAAAAAGACTAACTGGAGTAGAGCAGTCAAGGGGAGAGATTGGATCACACTGTCACAGTGAGATTTGACCAGCTCTTTAATACACTTATTTGGTTTTGATGTATTTGGATTCCTTCGCGAAGCTGGCATTTTGTTTGCTTCTTAAAGGAAAGCTGAGGTAAAGGGCTACTGGAATACACATTCCCATGTTGCTGGCCCAGGTGGCTAAGGGCAGTGTATTTGTTTGTGATGAGAAAGCAGAGCTTTGTACCTTGGCTGATCATCTCCAGCTTACCTTAGGAACTGTCCTTTATGGGTTTTGTTCCCTAATTATGCTGGTGTTGCAAAAGATTTTTTTTTTTTAGTTTTGTTCTATTCTAAGCCACAGATGTTTTTGTGATGATAAAAGATAAGATTATCCTTGGTAGTAAAAAAATCACAAATCACACGGGCTTCTACAATGCAGGTTTCCTTCCTGATCAGAACTCTCTTTTAAAAGGAACAAAGTTGCATAAATAAGCTATAACTTTCTGACAGTCTTGTAAGAGGGTTTTTCACTTGGTACTTTCAATGGCCATTTCTCCTTCTTTTTAACCTAAACATCCAATTTCCATTCCATTTATTTTCTACTTGATTTCTCCCAAAGGCGTTTCAGGGTTCTCTATCACTGCAATACTACTTTCCATGTTGAGAGGCATGTTTTTGCAAAGAGATACAGACATTCATGAAGACAGACAACACCCCCATGAAGCAGCTATATATTATTCCAATTTTTCAGTGAAGGAATTAAAAGAAAGGGAGATCCTATGCTGAGAAGATGTTAGGCCACATCAAGAACCAGCAGTGTTTGGAACCTGGTTACTCTACAATTAGTCACTTAATATTTGAATCCTATGCAACCTGACCAAAACTCCAAGAAGTCTACATCAGAGGCAAGAACTTTTAAGTCTCAGTGTACTGCCTAAATAAGCGTTGTCCGTCCTTCCTTCCTTCTTCTTCTGTCCTTTTATTTTTTCTGAAGTGATTGGTTTCCATTTTTCTTATGTTCTTTTCATATTTCTCTTTCTATAAACTTTTGTTTTCTTTTTTTTTCTTTCCCCAACAGGGAGCAAAAGCAGTATTGTCACCTAAGAATAGGGATGCACATGTAACTGTGATAGAAATTATAACCCTGTCATTTATTAGAATAAAGAGATTGAGTAGGTGCCAAAAGTGCAGTTCCAACCGAAGTATGTACCTTTTTCTTGATACTGAATGCTGTCATTTATCTTTCTGATTCAGGAATCCTATTTTTCCCTGGTGTTTCCAGAGTAGAAAAAGTACTCCTATCTTCAATTAGAATATTTAGAGCCCCTAACTGGAGGAGGAAACCAGTTTTTTGATAACAAGTATTATTTTTGTGTTTTAACTTCTGATTTAAATGGGAATTATCTGGAAAACGGTAAAGGCTGGAAAAAAATTTTCTTTTTCAGTTTCAAGTGTAACTTCAACAGTATTTGAGAAATCCCACTTCATTAGGACTTTAAAAATATTCTGGAAAAAAAAAGGCATGCAATTTGGATTTCTAATAAAAACTATCAACAATTTCAACCTCACAATCTATAGTTCTTTCTCAAACATGATTTAGAAAACTGCATGGATGGGGGAGACTGAGAAAACTATTTAAATTTATTCCTAGCTGAACACTACTTAGTTTAGTTTAAAATTTATTTTCCACAATTGAAACATCTGCTTGTATTTCAGTGCATTGTATACAAACATGTGTGACTTCATTATCTTTTTTTTTGTCTTTGCAATGCAAGCTATTTGTGTGTCAGTCAACACTACTTATGTTTCAGAAACAACAGCAGTTTTCATTTACCCCCTAAAGCCATAACAAAGGCCTTGATCAGAGACATACGAGTACCTGTCAGTGCTATGTTCTTTTCTATGTCAGTTTCAAATAAATCTTACTGTCCGAGTACAAAATATTTGAGATTTTGATTCTATAACTTTACAGCTATGCAACTCCCATCTCTTTCCCAGGTGGTGTTCTCCTACCCTCACAGTTGTTGCCAATATGCAAGCTATTTATAACTGCATTATTTAAATGTTTACTATTTTGACAACAGCAGCAATAGAAGAAAAGCTGAACACCTGTATGAAGAACAGTTTGTCTCCTCAGATAACTGCATGGCTGTCTTTATACCAGTAGATGCAACCTGTGACATTTAACCACTTGTGCTAAAAACAACAACAAAAAAGAGATATGACTGTGGATGGAGAGTGAGAAATAAACAGAAAGAAAGTCTGTTAGACTAAATATAGTCTGTTCTGAAATAGTGTCTTTTATTCTGTTCTCTAATTTTAATTCTCAGTCAGGTAATCTGCTGTCAAATGTAGCAAAACCAGATTTTTGGGTTTTTTTTTTTTTTATATATGACATATTAATTCCAAAGAAATCATAGCGCTGTGTTCAGGGGTGTTCTCACTTCATAGCCATCACTTTTTTTTCTTTCAATTTTTTTTTAATATTTTTTATTGTTATATCTTTGAAAAAAAAAATCCTGAGGAAAAATTAGGCCCCTGGGATAGTACACTATGATTCTAATATGATAAGCTGAAATTCCATCAGGGTGTTTTGTGATTGTCTGTGATGGGAAAACCTAAGAGTGGTAATAGTTTGAGTAGTTTGTTCATAAGAAACCATACTGAAGCTGTTCTTATAGTAATGTACTCCTCTATGAAAGAAAAGGGTTCATCATATCTTTTATTGTTAGAACAAGCTGGGATGAGTGAGTGGTGAAATTATTTATATTATATCATTATGACAGTATTTTGTAGACCTAATAACAGAATTAATACTAATGAATATTATTAATTAGTATTAGAAATAATAAATAAGAAAGAAAGATGGGGACAGTCTTGTTAGCAGAGACTGTTGCAAAAGGACAAGGGGTACTGGTTTTAAATTAAAAGAGGATATAGACTAGATATAAGGGAGAAAATTTTTATAATGAGGGTGGTAAAATGCTAGCGTACGTTGCCCCAAGAGGTGGTAGATGCCCCATTCCTGGAAACATTCAAGGTGAGGTTGGACAGGGCTCTGAGAAACCTGACCTAGTTGAAGATGTCCCTGCCCATGTCAGGAGGGTTGGACTAGATGACCTTTAAAGGTCCCTTACAATCCAAACCATTCTATGATTAATGATATATTCCTATCGGCTCTTCTTTCATTTCTGTCTGGAAATGGGGTCAATCGTGGAAGTTGCATGCAAGTAGAATGTCTACCTCAGGTAATTTATTCCATCTGGATAAGTATTTAATTTTCTAACTTTAGGGATGGGATTACTCACCTCCTCTTAGTGTATTTTACGCTGCTATAAACTAAAGGTACTATACTCACACAACAAAATACAGACAAAAACAAAAGCCTTTTATAAAGACATAATTAATTATGTTTTTTCTTTTTAAATCTATTGACAACTTTCTCCACTAACAGAGACAAGACATAGGAATAAATAGACTTTTTGTCACTTTTTCTTAGGTTTTCTCTTTGTAGGGTTCATTCTACTGTAATGGAGAGGAGTAGGGGGAAGAAGCAAACAAACAAACAAAAAAAATCAAACAAAAGCCCCCCAAACATTCTAACCTTTCCTGGATAAATTTCTGCAATTCATTGTTATTTCAACTCAAAAGAGTGGACATAATCATGTGTATATATATGGATATAGATACCATTCTAGCTGGACATGTCATCTGTAGTATTAACTCATCATTCATAGAAGTAAATTAATTACTTTGGTCACTAACAGATTTAACACAATGATCTGGAGCACAAAATGTTTTATCTGCTGTTGTTCCTGTATGTAAATTTGTTAAAGATGTGACAAAATTCACTTCTTTTTCTCCCCTCTCCAATTAAATGTTGAGATAAATAATATTCTGTGCTAATGATCCTTAGAAAGATAAACCCATTGAGAGATTGATCAATGTTAGATTTAACATTAAAGATGCTTCTATATGTGTGAGTTTTTAAGACAGGGTTAATTCTCCAGCAATGATTTCTTAAACTGGAATTAATTAGCATACAACTAATTGCTTTGTAAGATAAAAAATTCAGAAGAGAAGCAGCACATTGTAAAATAAGAAGCCCTCAGAACAGTAAAATTTTAAGCACAAAACTAATGCCAATGCTTTGTCTTCATTAACAAACTTGAATGAAGCTTTAAGCTGTTGATGATGACTCATCATCATCATCATGATTATTATTAATAATTTCATTTCAGAACCCTGAGCAACCTTCTTGGAAGACTGGTAATCTACCATAGTCTGTTTTTCCTGCTCCTGTCTGCAAGTTTACAATACTGAAAAGATAAGGCTTACCTGTTGTTTTTTTTCTAGGAATACTCCCCACCCTTTATCCAACAGGAAATCAAGTTATGCTGGCAGACCTTGGATGCTCTTTTGTTTTGGACCTGGCGGCATGAATCTATCTCTAGAGTCGCCGTCAATCTTGAAGCTCTCCACTCTGTTTTTTTCACCTGCTTTCTTACAAGCAGGAAATGTGGTTTGGGCTTTTACAACCTCACTTAGCAAACTGATGGTCTCCTTGACTGTTTGCCTCCAAGAGAGGAACAGAATATGTGTGTGCTTGCATTTATTATCTACCTGCCTCGCCACAGAAGAGCATGTAGGACTATTAATTCCATTTTATGTGATACAAACCTACTTTGGTAATATTCAGACAAGAACCATTCTCTAAGTCTTCCTGGTTTGAGATGCTATGTTGAATTCAGCAGAAGTATTTAGATACCTCTTGAACTAAATTACAGAACTATTTTACCTAGAAGCATTATTTGACTCTATCTCTCAAGGTTTCTAAACCAAGTCTGAAAGTCCATTGCAGAGAGAGCCTACAGTTTAGCTGAAACATGATTCAGAGGCACAATGCAGAAATTATACCATTCCCACCTCTGTAAAGTCAGGTTAGTGTGTCATAATATGCTTCCTCCATTTCTTAACATCTATGAATCTGGACCTACAATCTATAACAGTGTGGAAAGAAAGGGTAAATCAGCATGTTGCTTACTGTGTGTATTTATTGATAAAATGTAATAACACATGCTCGTGTTTGAGTAGAGAAGCCATTTTATTCTCAGAAATGAAGTAGCTTCTTCCAGAGGAAGCTTGTACTCTGAACACTGTCAAAGAAGCTTTCTTTTAAGTTCTGAGGTTTTGGGTTGTTGTGGGGGTTTTTTTGTTCAAGAAAGGGTCTTATGTGAGAAAATGTCCTTTGCAGTGTATGGGATGTTATTACTTTGTAATATTATTTTTATATTAAGTGCCTTGGATGAATATTTAAGAAATAATTTACTGGAATAGCATCTTATTTGAACACAAAGGAGCAGATTAGTCCTGATTAATATACCTTTCCATTTGAGTCCAAAGGTGATAGAGACTTTTAACTACTCACAAGTTTATCATAATGAAGTGAGTTGATGAGGAGAAATTAATATAAAAATACTGAAAATGGTGGGAATTCTTACATTTTATACTGTCTTTGAGGTTGTAATTATCATGATGAAAAATTGCATGCAAAACAACACTATTTATAAATGGTTATAGCTTTGGCATTTGCCAGCAAATGAATTTAGACACCTCGCTCATAGATATGGATAGAATCAAAATTTGTTGTTATTAAACCAGAAAGGATTTGTCCATTGCATTTCACTGAAAATCAGTATATAGAACTAGAGCTTTTTTCAGTAAGTGATACATTCTATTGTCTGTAGTCTAAGCTGTGACTTTAAGCAGGGAAAGGATCCAGTTTTGTGCAGACTACAATTTGTATGTTTGAAAGTAAAGGTTTTTTCATGAACCTAAGGAAAGAGAAGGCCTTGACCAGTTATTATGATTGGATTTAGGAGTTCCATGTTGTAGGATCAAGTGGACAGAAGAGTCCCAGGACCATCTGATGAGAGTATGCATCTCAAGAGGATGCTTCTTGTTAAGAAGAAGAAGGATCCTGAAATGAGACAGAAGATGGAGATAGTAAGAGATATGTACTGTAACAATAGAGGCAGTTGCTTATTTACTCATCTAAGAGCACAAGGAGTAAATCTGAGATCTGCAGAGGATTTAGAATGAAATGTTTATCATCCTGAACAAGCTTACAAGGAATAAACTCCTTTGGAGATAATTAGGAGCATAATGGAAAGGTGAACATTGAGAATGCAGCAGAGCATTTCTGGGTTTGTAGTCCTGATGGTGTATGAATAAATATACTATCCAAGAGCAAACCATCATTGTACAGTATCAATTTTGATTGGCTGCAGAAGCAAAATCTATTAGATTGGACATAAGTTTTGTATGCCGAAAGCTCTGTTAGACAGCAAGAAATTATTCATAGTAGGCTGTAAAATTCATCATGAATATAAGACTTCTTACTTTTCTTTCTTGTCCTTTATATCCATGCTACATTAAAAAAAAAGTAGTGAGACAGTCTGCTTAAAGTGCTGTTATTCAAGGTAATAAAAAAAAAGGGACAAATTGTGCTTAATTATAAAGACAGGACATAAGAGAATGCTACTCCATTCAAATCTATTGTGTACAAAGACATTTCCTCTTCTTTTGAAAGTTCCCAATCTATAAACTGCTGGATGCATCTTCTGGGAAAGTATCTCTGACTGCTTAAACTACTTATGTGATCTTTGGTAAACATATCCTACTGGTGACTCCAAGATAAGAATCTATGTAAAGAATCTGTCTTGGCTGGGAATATCTCTTGCTATTTAAGTCCTTAGAGAAGGTGAATGGTGTACTTATTAAATACTGATATGCATAGCTGTATAGGGAGGAGCAAGTCTTTGCTTTAATGGAGTCAAATAAATGGTACTGTTTGGCAGAAGACTTGGATGATCGAGTGAAGCTGACTGAGACATCACTTGCTTCTGAAGTAGTTTGTTGTTTTAGAAGAAGGGAAGCAGAAGCATCCTCGATATGAAAGACAAGTCAACATTGGGAAGGGACACCATAGTGAGAAAGGGAGAGGGCAGACCTTGAATTTCTTTCTTGGGGCTTAGTCAAGTCTTTGTGTAGAGAAAAAAAATGGAAGTATGTTATGGATGTGGGTGTTGTTGGGTGGGTGGGTTTTTTATCTTGAAAATAGGTCATGCTATCTACCCAATGAAGTAGTTAGAAGTGTTTGTTAAGTACTTATGTTCTCAGAGACAGTAATTCACACTTACCATAAAGTTCCTTCAACTTGTATGTTTATGCATCAGTGACGTACATATGAAATTGGAAGGTTTACACTCATTTTCTGATGGAGATATGTAGCAGCAGCCAAGCATGTTAAATAACTATATCTAATTTCTGTGATGAGATAGCAGACAGTTGGCGTGGAGCTAAGACAGTGGCTGACCAAGGAAAGATTATAATATTCTGAGACCTCAATAGAGAAGGTCAGCAGGTTTCCAGGAGCAAGGCCATTACTAGAATTTTTATATTTAAAGTGCTTTTCTAGTGCTGTATGGCAGGATGGAACATTCTATTACCATTTCTTAAAAATGTAACAATACATTAGCAGTCCCTGTGGTCTCCAAGCCTGGAATTTGGTGATATGACTGGAAACCTCAAGAGAAAAGAATTTTCAGCCTTACTGACCTGGAATTGATTTCAGAATTTGTACTTTCCCTTTCCTCTACCCTAAGAAATCAAAAACCCCTCTTGAATCCTTCCTCTTTGTTTTCAAAGAAGGAAGTCTTTGTTATGCCACTAAAAGAAAACCTCTGGGGACTACCTTAATTATTTCTTAGAAAATTAGTATTGAAAGTACATACTACATTTTCCAAGTGTATTTGGAGAAATGCAGATTTAACAGGCAGCTGGCACAATGCTCTAATGCATTTAACTTCATAAATTTGATTCTCTTATTTACTTAAGTCATTTAGTTCAGTACATTTTTGAAATGTATGCATGTTGCCAGCAAGCTGTATGTTTCTAAGGCCACATAATGCACGTTCATTCTAGCTAGCTGAAGGTAAAACAAATTGCACAGCTGACAACAGAATCAGACATCAAATGCCTACTTTCCCTATCACTACTCAAATTACACACTTTCTCTGAAAAATGATGTCATTTTCAATGCTAAGTGGTGTAGTGGAAACCCCCTTGCAAAGAATGAAAGAAAGACTGTAGTAAAAGTCTTGTAAAGTTTAGGTATTCCTGCAAGATGTAAATGACATTTCTGTTTGAAGTGAGAATATAATTTTAATAGTGAATCTTCCTAGGGCTTGCTGGGGAAAGTAACTATGGCAGAAATGCTTTGAAGGGAGCTTATGCTGAAGTGGAGTCTGCTCTGGTTCTAATGTCACAAACATATTGGAGAAGTAGAACTGTTATTTTAACTTAGCACGTGGCTCTTTGCTTAGGTTGCAGGTGCAGACCTGGTGTCCTTTCTGTAGTGAACATAAATGAGCAATAATGGTACAGAAGAGAGGCTGGCATAAAATAGCTGCCAGAAAGTGAGGCCTTTCAAGCCAGCCTCAAATGCCACAGAGATCTTCCAACTCTTATGGTGAGTTTTCTACTTAATGGTAAAATTAAAAAAACAATCAGTGTCATTTGTGTATTGCAAAGTCCTGAAGTTCACCATTTTAATTAAACCAGTGTTAAAGCACAATTCTATCTCATTAGCTGCCCCTGAAATTATGGCTCCTATTGCAAGAAGTATCATGCGTTTCCTGTGGGGAAACCACAGGGTTTTTTTTCCGAATGCTACAAAACCTTATTATCAAGGACTGTAAAGAGAAAACTTCTTATCTTGGTAATTTTGCACTGTCAAAATTTCCATTGAAAGCTAACACTGTACATTTGTGCAGCTTTGGGTGGGTTTTTTTGTGTTGTGTGCTGTGAGATAGCTGAGCAGTCTCTGCATGACTAACAGAGAGAAAACAGAACAGGTGTCACTTCATCCAAAACCTGCCGAAGTGAAGTGTGGCCTTTCCATTGACTTCAGTGGATTTCTTTTTCTCTTCAGACAGATGCTGTATTCTGGGAGAGATGTAATCTCTACTAATATTTCTTTCAATAGCCACAAGAAGAATTAATTCCCTATTACAGTTGTCATAATCCTTTTACTTGGTTTTAGGATTTTTGTAATTCCCCCTTGACATACTTATACAAAGAGTATGGGCAAATATTTTTCCCAGGGCAGTCAAAGATCTGATTCTGCAACTGTTCCACATGTGAGACACCCTCGCAAAGCCAGCAGACCTGACTCTGTGCTTGGTAGCAAGCTTGCAACTCTATCAACCTTGATCTAAGTTGCAAGAAGAATTTGTGAGCAAGATAGTGTCCCTGAAATACTAAGCTTGTGCTTTTAAAAGTTGCTTGGGACTGCCACAAGCACGTCCATGTGGTTCAGTTGAAGCTAACATTGAAAATCCAGACTTGTGTGTAGGTGGCCTTGGAGCCTTGTGGAGAATCTCCCCAGGCAGTCTGTCCCTTCGTACAGTGCTAAGGCTGAGCTAATAAAGCTGACTCCTCAACTGTGTTCATTGCTAAAGTGATTAAGCTGATTCCAGTTCCAGCAGTGCATCCTTTAACCGGCTTAGCCTTCATAGTGAACTTTCTTATCCTTTGTTTCTGGCTTAAGCGTTTGGCTACAAGAATATCAACAGCTTATCTGCTCTGGTGCAATGACTTAAACTTTCTCGGCTCTGAGTGAATTATTCCCAGATACAATTTTGAATTAAAATAACCCTTACTTTGAGCAAAACAACACCTGTGCTCTAGTGAATGACTGGCACTGCAGCTCATGAATTGTAATTCAGACTGCTGTCTCTGTGTTTGAACACTAAATCTCTTCCCCCCCCTTCTCAAAGCCTGGGTTAGAACAGCATGGTTCATGTTGGGTCTTAACTGAACTTTGGGCTGTTCTTTTTTTGGACACAACAGAAGTTCTGAGTTCTTTAAATGTTGCTGGAGACCAATGCTAGGCTGTCCTGTTGGGCATTCTTGTTAGAATTCAAACTCTGCTGCATGTGTGTCTGCTTCCACCTCCCTTTATCATGACAATACAGGCAAAAAGCATTTGAACTACGTTTTTCTCCTCTAAAATCCTTTCTGCACTTTATTCCAGAGGGACACTATTACCCTAACATGATACAGTTGCCAGAGTACAGCAGGAGAACCACAGCACCAGGAGTCAAGGGATGTGTTCACACGTCTGTAAAGTCAGAAATGGTGATGAGGAAATTTAAAAATGCATGTGCCTGCCTCAACTTGATCTGTGGTTGTATGTATTTACTGTATATGTATATATAATATATTTGCCAATAAGCCAAGGTATCTCTTCAGTGCAGCTGAAATACCACAAGATCTAATTCGCGTGCATGTAGGTTAAGATGAAGATTTCAAATAACAGCTGTGAAGCTAAACCTTGAAAAGCAGTCAGTGGTGCATTGGAGTAGTGAGTTTGAACCGAATCACTCAACTACTGAACCTTTCAGCTTAAGAGTGTTGTGGTTGCATCTCTATTTAAAGCAATAGCTGGTAAGTAGATAAAAGTGCTCATCTTGCCACATTCATGGCTGTTAAAACATTGTTTTCTTCCTACTTCCTGTTCTGCAGTGCATTTGGGCACAGTAAGGTGTGTACCAGTTTCCTTGTAGTATAAACTGTCAGTGACTTGTTAGCATTTGCAGAAAGTAAGAGCACAGGTGCATGGCAAATGTCTGTCTGGTCCCACAAAATGCTGTAAGGCTATAAAGTGATTGTTCTGCATTGACATGCACACTCTGGCATATCTGAGGCCAAAGTATTATACGTATGTTTAAGGAGTTTCCTTTGGGCACAAGAATCTTGGATTAAAGTTTCTATGTAGAGAGGGCCGGACATAGACTGAACTTCTGTCTCCACATTGATACCTAAAAAATGCAGTTATGGACCTTGTTAGGTGTCATGGGTGGCTTTACTCTGTAACATACAGATGCTTCATCCTCAATGGGAGGAGGTTTTCTCAGCATGACTGTCATGACAGATTTCACTAAGCTTCCTGGCTAACAAGCCCATATTCTCTCAGAAGTCTGTCACTGCTGAAAAACTGATCAGCTCTAAGCAAGCTCTTTTGTTACTACTTTAAATGTATAAACTACCAGAATAAACCCATGACTATGGTTTTTGCTTTCTTTCTGATCCAGGCTGCTGCAGTCTTTCTATTCAGGTCCTGTTGTATTCTGTGTGTGACTGTAAAGAAAGGTGGCTTTCTCTTCTGTGAAAATGTGCAATTTAGGAGTATTTTTTTGTCGTCTTTTTTGTGTGTGTGCAGCTCCCACTTTCACAGCTGGTGCTTAAGAGTCACTCTATGTACCAATAAATTCTTGCTAAGTTGATTAGTCGGTGCTTTATTTGTTGAACTGTCCAGAGATGCAGAAATATTTGCATGAGTGTTTTTATTCTATTCATAATATAAACAACATTACATAGTATTTAAAGGTGATAGGCAACTGAGTGATTTGGTTGCCATTTAGAAATTTATGTTCAGGTGCTGATTTAACTGACAAATAAAAACCACGTATCATTCTACGTTACCACTGATGTACATGTGCTTGTAGGTTCATCTCTGTCTGTCAGATATGACAAAGGCAAGTTAAAGACTTTGTGACTGGGATGGGAGCTGAAAGATACCAAAGTGGCCAGCAGTGCCACCCTTCTGTGTGAGTCCTGCAGAAAAAGACAGACAAACTGTCTTTAAAATTGGTTGTTGGCCAGGCACATCAGAACCTGACATCTGTGTGATCAAATGATGCTTTGTGAACTGCTTTACAATTACCAAGTTAATCTCCCTTTTTGTTGTTCAAGACAAAGTTACTGCTGACTGGAGTCAGCCAGTGGTCTGTGTCTCTACATGGCTGGCTGGGGCAAATGACCTAGGGCTTTGGCTGGCCATCTGGGGGAAATAGGACTGAGACCAGTGGTGTACAACTCTAGCTAGCCAGCTGGGGCAAGTGCTGTTGGGCTATTGCTGAATGGCCAGGGCAAATGATGTAGTGCTCTGTCTGGCCAGATGGAGAAGGTAGTCAGGGGTTATGGCTAGCTGACTGGGGAAAGTGGTGAAAGGGCTCTGTCTGGCTAGCTGAGGCAAGTGGGGTATGGCTCTGGCTGGCTATTCAGAAGAAATAGAGCTCTGGCCACTTGGCCATGGCAATTGGTGCAGGGCTCTGAGTGGCAGAACAGTCAGCACAAGTGCTGTAGGAGTCTGGCTGGGGCAAGTGCTGTAAGGCTCTGGCCAGCCAGCCAGTCCAAGTTGTGAAGGGCTCTCTCTGGCCAGGCAGCTAAATTCATCTAAGGCTCTCAATGTTTGTTGGGGTCAAGTCCTGTAGGGCTGTTTTTAGTCAGACAGCCAAAATCATTTAGGGGTCTTGAGGATTTATGTGGCCAAATGATGTAGGGCTCTGTCTATCAGGCCAGACAAAGTGGTGTAGGGCTCTGACTGTTGGGCTGGGACAAATTTTGCAGGGCTTTGTCTGGCTGTCCAGACAGTGCAGTTTAGTAGGGCTTTGCCTGGCCAGCCAGCCAGACAAAATCCTTTATAGAGTTCTGGTTTGCCTGCCCAGGCAAGTAGTCTATAGAGCTGGCTGGCTGGCCAGCCAGGGAATTAGGGCTATGGCTTGTCAGCTGGTGCAAGTGGTACAGGGCTCTGGCTGAGTTTTGGCTGGCCAGATGGGATATGTGGTGTAGAGCTCTTGCTGTCCAACCAGGGCAAGTGGTCTCAAACTCTTGATGGTCAGCTTGAGGAAACAGGGCCATGGCTTGTCAGCTGGGGATAGTGGTGTAAGGCTCTAGCTTGTTGGCTTGGTCAGGTTTTGTAGAGATCTGGCTGGCCCACCAGGGCAATAGGTGTAAGGCTCTGGTTGGTCATCTAGGGAAAATACATGACCAGCTGGCGCAAATGGTCTAGGATGGATGGATGCATGGATGGTGGAAACAGGGCCTTGGCTGACCAGCTGGGGCAAGTTGTGTAGACCTTTGGATGGAAAGACAGGGCAGTTGGTGTAGGGCTCTTGCTGACCAGCTGGGGCTAGTGGTGTATAGCTCTAGCTGGCCAGCCAGGGGAAATAAAGTTCTGGCTATCCTGCTGAGATTAGTGGTTATGTAGGGCTCTCATGGGCTGGCCAGGGCTAATGGTGTAAGGCTTTGGCTGGCCAAACAGGGGAAATAAGGCTCTAGATGGTAATCCAGGGTAAACAGTGTAGGAATCTGGACATCTGGAGAAAATGGTTTAAGGCTCAGGTGGGCTAGATAGCCAGAACCTTACACCACTTGATCTGGACAGCCATCAAGAGCCCTGTTTCCCCCAGCTAACAATCCAGAGGCTTAGACCAATTTCCCTGGCTGGCCAGCCAGAGCCCTGCACCACTTGCCCCTACAGAACAGCCAGAGCCCTAATTTCTCTAGCCAGCCAGCCAGAGTTATACACTGCTTGCCCTGGTGCGCCAATCAGACCCCTACCCCAGCTGCCCCAGATAGACAGCCACAGCACTATACCACATGCCCCTTATGGCCAGCCAGAGCTTTATACCAGTTGCCCCAGCTAGACAACCAGAGTTGTTTCCCTCAGCCAGCTAGTCAAGAGGTCTACACCACTAGCTGTGGATAGCCAGACAGTGCCCTACAGTGCTTGCCCCATCCAGACTGTCAAAGCCCTACTCCCCTCCACCAGTCAGCCAGACTCCTAGACCACTTGTCCCAGTGGTCCAGACAGAGTCCTACACCACTTTCACAGCGGGTTATCTAATGACACAGAGATGGCAGGTTTTGATGTGTCTTGCACCAGTTTTCTTGGAGTTGTGTTAAAACTCAGTAGCAATAACAAAACTATGGAAGGCAAAGAAAAGCTGGAATTTTCTTCATAAAAATATTACAGCTTTATTTTAAGATTATCTTTCAGTATACATCCAAATTTTGCACTGATGAGACCGCTGAACAAAGGTGCAGTGCTGACATGCAAAACCCAGAGCTTCTTTCTCCATAGCTAGAGGCTAAGGAAGTTCCTTTAAAGAAACTGTTGGTGGCTTTTCTGGGGTTTTTTTGTGGGTTTGTGTTTTTTTAATTGAGAGAAAAATAACTGACTGAGGCCATTTGTAGCTCACAAATGTTTCTATTTCACTGGATAAACTTGTATAATTGGATGCATGATTCATACACTAATGTTGTGACAACACTATTTTTTTTTTCCCCCTGCTATCATAAAATGGAATTCTGTTATTCAATGTTCCCATCCTCTCAGCTTAGGCAATGCTGAAGTCCAGAGACAAGCTATATAGAAATGAATATGTACTGAAGTGCTTCTTACACTTGATATTAAAGACTTCTTACAGGACTGTATCTATGAAACATATCAAAACACATTTATTTCAAATAAATGCTGTGCATCATGCACAGCATGATTGTACACCCAACACTGAATTGCAGTCAGTTCTGATATAGAATATATCTCTTACCCAGCAGCAGCTCTGTGAGCTTGTTTAAATCTATGATGGAAGGATGCCATCAAATGAGGAATTCAGGTTGGCTTCTCCTGAGTAAAGGTAGTAACACATGTTTTTCTCCACGCACTGGAGTAACTTTTTTCTTTTTGTGCAAACAGATCTGTGGTACATATGCAGAGTGTCTTGGCTCTGTATTTCCCCTGAGCGTTAGTATATTTGCCAGTTCAGACCTCCAATGACTTGCTGAGAGCACTAATTCGCATCTAATTTAACACAGGAGAAATCTGGAGATTTAATGCATTTCAAGTTAATTATGTCCAGGTTTTCAGGAAGGGCATTATACTAGTACTCCTAAAATTCCCGGAGTGAGAGAATTTCTACCATACATAGTAAAATTGTGGTTTATAACACAACTTACATATCAACTCAGTAATATTTCCCTGTGGTTGTACAGTGTCTGACAAAGTAAGTACAAAACACTACCTGTACTTCTCACTTTAATGCCAATATTTTTAAAGATGTCATATTTATGATTAGATGGTTAAATTTAAATTTTAATCAAAGGAGAAGAGCAGAGCACTCTTATAAGGAATTTCACTAATGTATGGCTAGCAGTACTTACAATACTATCCTTTTTATGTCTCTGCTTTCACAGTGTGACATCTGCTGCTTTGACCATCCTGGTCCTGAGGTGGGTGAGGAGCTCCTGCCCTGGGCTACACAGTTAGTAGTTTGCTATGGGCAGGCTGCTTTTTGAGTGCTGTCTTTCCTGACATGACCTGCCTCCCTAGCTGCATCATAGGGCTGGAGCGTCTTTCCTACACAGATTCATGAGGTAAAGCCCTAACAGTAAAGCATGTGATGAGAGACAACTGGGCAAGGTTGTCTTCTTCCATAAGAGAGACCTGACAGCACTAGCAGGAGAAAGAACAGAGACTTGTCTGCATGCATGAGCCTTTAGCAGCATGCCACTGATGTCTCCTATTAGAAGGCGGAGGGGAGGACATGTAAATCTTTAAAACTTAGAAAATGCTGGCCAAATAGTGAGATGTAACCTATGCAATTAGCACTTCTTAGAGTGAACTAGTTTCTCCAGTTGTCAAAGAGATCCTATATTACTGTGCTGCAGGGTTATTTTGTAAAGATCAACCATATCCTTCCCTCACCAGCACACAGAGATTGCCAGTTAATTGGCAACTGCCTTGCTGTAGCTCAGAGATTTTTAATTTTTTTTTCCCCCAGTTTATTATCCTGGAGTGGGATCAATAACTGTGCTGCTTTACACCCAATGTCTGTGATTTCTGGCAAGCATAAGGACTTTTCTGCTATCTTATCCCAAACTGTGATTTAATTGGAGGAATTTTAAATGGTCAATACATCCATCTGTCCTGTACAAAGACTTTCTTATGATGATAAGCTGAGCAACAAGAACTTCAGATCCTTCCAGCAGACACCTGTGGCAATTTGGAGAGCTTTTCAAGCTCCTTCATTTCAGACCAGCTCTGTTGTGTTCTGTTACTCATCTTTCTACCTTTAAGAACAGAACCAGTGCTGTGCTCTCAGCAGAAGGTAGAGTCTTTTCCTAGTGCCAGTGAATCATCTCATCCTCCTTTGTTTCCGTTTCCTCATTCCATCTCTGTTCAGAGGATGGCTTATCTCGAGAGAGCAGAGCGTGGAGTGAAAACAAACCAATATGTATGTACAGTAAACGTCAGGTCAAGATATATAATTCAGTTTACCACAGCAGGGTGACATTTCTGAGACAGGTGTTTAAGACATAGAAAGGGATTTTCTGGGCTATCAGATACATGGCTTCTGTTGGGAGAAAAATAGTGGGGTTTGTGTTCTTTCATTAGAATGACAAATGAAAAATCAGAGTGCACTGAATGCCAAAGCCATATTTATCTTTGTGCTGTATTCAGCATATTTTCAAGGCAAAAATTCTAGCTCAGAAAGAAACTGAAAATGCAGACCAAGGCAGTGAGTTCCCAAGTCTCTGTGCATGCTTTTCAGCAGAACATTTTGCAGTTTACTTCCTTTGCTCTGAAGAAATTCCTCAGGTTATGGATGCTTGAGTTTAAGGATGAGCCTGTTTCATCAAAGGTTGAAAGGGAGCATGGGTCTTGCTGGAAATGAATCTGGGTAACACTGCAGGAAAGAGGCGGGATTTATGTGAGGAACAGGTAACAAATAAAGAAACAGATGTAGAAGAAATACAGAGAGCAAGACTCAAATCATTTCAGATAACAAAGGTTCCCACGCTGCTTTAAAGTAGCCAAAGGCATTGAGCCTTGGATAGTGGTGCTAACATGTCTTCGTTTAAATCTTTGGGAGGCCTGCTGCAAGAGTAAAACTGGGTCCTTACACAAGGACTGCGCCAGGGCCAGAGCAGGAGGTTGAGAACAGGTAATTGACATATAAACCTTACCTATTTATGTGGAAAAAAAATTCTGTGGAAGTGTTGAATCTTGCCATTTGAGAGACTCATGTTCCAGCTATTTGCTTCTCCTCCTCATTTGCTCTGGGGAAATCACCTCCTGCCAAGGGAACAGAGCAGGCTCTGCACACAAGGACAAAAGACTAACAACCAACAAAACAAACAAAACAGAGGAGTTTTCCAGGTTTAAAAAGGGGGCAGCTGTGGAGGAGCTAATTCCTCTGGAAGTCTTAGTTCAACCCATGTGGTTTGTTGAAGATTATCTTCACTGATAGAGATGGAAAGATTCAGTCACAGGCCTTTGAAGAATAACACCCCAATCAAGTTTGTTACGGAATTAAGACAGCAGTAAATATAACAGATACCAACTTGGGTTCTGAGAGGCATTTTTGGGGTTAATTTTTGTTTGTTTTCCTTCTGGTGGGAAAGCTGATTGAGAAACCATTGCAGTGCATTGCTACCTCAGTGGTGTTGCTGCCACTGGTTGTGGTTTGTGGTCTTACCATCATTGTTGCAGGCTGGATGCATTTTGTGGTATAGGTTAATTCCTTCTTAATAAATCCAGGTCATTCCATACAGCATATTGTCTTTAAAGCAATATCTAGTGCCAGACTCATTAAGAAGCCATGAAAAAAATGAATGTTTGTTGTGGAAGGCTATGGACTTCAAAGGCAACTAGGAAAGGACAAAGAGTCCTGCTCAGTATAGCATCATTTATAGCACTTTATGTAAGTATGCCAACTTCCTTGATTTATATATTTGGAATTATTTTCCTCCTACTATCCCAGAAATTGATTCTCTTTTGTAATGCCTCAGAGACTATTTAAAGACTGCATGATATTCCATCACCTGCCTGAGTTACAGTTGGATACACTGGAACAAATGCCCAGATGCTCCATTTCCAAAGGACAAGGGCATTTGTGCTTGCCTGTGGAGGTGAAAACAGCTGCTTTTGCTAGTCGATGGACTATGGATGCCTTTGTTCTGGGAATCAGAGAAGGAGCTGGTGTATGTGTGGTTTTCCCAGGATGTGTCCTCCCTCATTCTGCACCTGGAAATTTTATCTGAATGTGATAGTTTGAGATGCTGGTAGCCTAATAGGACTAAATGGCGTTACAAGAAGCATGCAAGGTGGTTTTGATGTGTCTGTGATGTGTCATGCTGTATATGCTGTCTCTAAACACTGTGCACCCACAAGCACCATGTTCGGATTTTGTCAGATGTGGAGTCACTCTGTTGCTCAGCACATTCCTGCCAGGAAAAACACAGACAGAAGCATGATGAAATGCCTTCAGCAGCACTTACAAAGGAAGGACCACATTAATATTTACTGAGTGGTAGCCTTCCAGAGAGGCATAGAAATCCTACATGTTCTCTGACTCCTTTGGTTATTCACTATGACAGATTAGTGTAAAGCTCCTGGTTGAACCCATTGAGCACTAATATGATTATTGTCCAGCCACTTTAGAGGGAATAAGGTCTGGCAGTTTAAGGAGATGAAGGGGAGCATGTAGAAAAAGCACTTAGAGATTTCACCCTCGGGCATGAAAGTGCTGTTTCTCAGAAGTAACCTCTGTTAGAATATAAAGAGCACCATCTATTGATACAGAAGAAAATGAACCATTTGTATAGAAATGCTTTTTTTAGTTTTCCTTCACCTTAATCAAGATGTTCGTGGCTTTCTGAATACAGGCTTTAATCTGGATTTTGGTTGTCAGTAGTAAGATACTTTAACTATTGACTTCCCTTGCTAATGGCACTGATAGAGAAGATGGTATGTTTTATCTATATGTGGTCTGTTCTGTCCCACAGCAATCCCAGCAAAGAAGGAGCCTAGTTAGCACCCTCGATATGCATAGATACGTCTGCTGAATATATCAGCTGCCTGCCTAATCTTTATTGTCATGGCAGTTTCTTTCACGGTACTTACTTTTCTAAGTATCAGCTTAGAAAAGCATGTCAAGCTTCCACAGATTGTCATGGTCTCTTTCCAATGCCAGCTTCCCTCATCCTCCTGGCTGAAAGATGAATGATTTGTGATAACCTCACCCAACAACTTTATGTGCTCCATACTAGAAACACTTCACCAATCTGGATTACTTCATACTGATATAGTATGTTGAGTGCATCATGAGGGTCCTCTTGCTGTCAGCTCCTAGGCAGACAGCACTCTGTTCCTCTCAGAAATTTGGCATTGTCTTAAATGAGGAAAGTGCTTCTGGAGTACTCACTGCCTCTCTGGATCTTGGTCAGCCTGACCTGCAACCCTCTGCTACAGAAGACTATCTGTATTTTCAATCTTGTATTCTCATCTCTGACTGGTTCTCCATCATCAGGCCCTCCTGCTCGGTGCCAGAATGGGCACGAAGTTGAATCATTCAGAATCCCTAGATTAGTTAATTTGTTTACTTTAAGTGAGCTCTGACAGGAACGGTAAGACCTTCACAGATGCCTGTGTCCCATACGTTGTAATCTCTTTCCTGTTGCTGCCTGATGATGTTTGAAGAAGGAACGTGGCCTTGCTTCCTATTTTACAGAAGCACAAGGCTGCCTCTTTTGTTGTACAGCAGCACCACTTAGTGCTGAGACGCTCCAGAGGTCACTAATGGAAAAATAAGCTTATACATGATGGTATTCAATTTCTAAGTGAAGCCCAAGATCATGAGGCTTTCTGTTATAGGTAAGCTTGTGGGAGCACCTAGCTATTTTTTGTTCTGTCTTTGCTCTCTCTTCCCTCTCCTCCAACACTTTATAAAGCTTGCATCATCTTTTCCTACCATAATAGTACATCTGTCTAGTACACAGTTTATGCACTGGAATCTAGGGTATGACTCATTTCTTGGGCCACCCCTTGCCAGCCATCAGCCAGTCAATTCTGAAACTATAGATCAAGCAACTGCTGCAGTTACAAATTTAAAGATTCTGGACATTCTCCATCTCCAAGGTTCTTTGACCTCTAAAGGATATGGACAGATTTAATAAACAAGGGGGAGGGAATCTTAGACAGGTTTTTCTGGTTGTGGCAAACCCCCCCCAAAAAAAAAACCCTGGACAGTGAAGTGCTGCCAATATATATTTTTTTGTTCCATTCCATTAATCAGCTGATTTAATAAGATTTTCTTCTTACAAATGTTGTTTTACAGAAAGAGAACAGTCTGCTGGGTTTGGTTTAGTGCAGGTTATTAGAGAAAGGGGCTAGGGTTTGTTCATTGGTTTGTTTTCCTTCTTATATCTATTATCTCTACACTGGAGAAAAAAGATATCCGATCCTAGGAGGAAAAGGGACAAGTTAATCTATTCTCAACCATTCAACTATTCTGAATATGTTCTTCCTGATGTCAGGGGAATGTAGGACTTGAATAAAACTACTGCTGCCTTACCTTGCTCCGACTCATAAACAAACATGAGCAAAAGGAACCATGCAAGATTCTTCTTATGCATCATAAGCTTATACCAGCTGATATTTCTGGCACCTTACATGTTAAATATGCCACTTTGAATACAAGCTCTAGATGTTTCATAGTTAATTATTTCCTTCATTGTTGCAGATTGCATTTGGTGGTCACTTTTTGACCAAGTGCAGACCAACTAATGCGTGTTTGCAAACAGTTTTCTCTAAAGCAAGACTGGAAGAGTGCACACAGGCCACCAGAACAGAACTCTCTTAAATAATACTAGGGAATGGAAACTATTGTTTGTGGCACACCAAGTTCTAAATGCTTGAACAATGTCCAGATGTTTTCATTGCAATTGTCTGAGTGCAAATAATCTTCACTGTCCTCTCCAAAACCCTCCCTGGCCTAGTACCTGTGTGTAGTAGGAAACAGCAGAGTACGGAGATGGAAAGCTGCAGAAAGACAACAAGATCTTTGGGATCAGGTCATAGTGGAAATGGAGACTCCTCTCATTCAATGTGCAGAGTAGTCATGCATCACTGAAGGACGAGGGTCTAAATACCTTCAGCTAGTATGAAAATATATCAAGCTGATGAAAGCACTGCCTCTTTTTATTTCAGTGTGAAGGGGAGGATGTTCAGAAATACTTAACACCTTATTATGGAACAGCCCTTATGCTTATATAATTCTCTCTTTAGACTTTTTCTTAAACTATCATCATACCCTTTGTTTTTCATCCAAGAATGGGGAAGTGTCAAGATACAACTGTGTAAAGTTTCTAAGTTTATCACAGTTATCTGACAAGTCTTCCAGATTAAGACATCATTTGTTAGCTTTATGCTCTATTTGGGCCATTTTCTCATTTAATTTTAAGATGTCATTGCAACTTCCTGTTCACTTAGCAAGGGAATTGAAAGAAGACTTTGACGCTTCATTTTTCTACACTAAATAATTCATTTGTAGTAACTGTCCAGTAAATAAAATTAAATGGGTAGTTGGTGTGAGATTCCATAGCTAGAAAAGTTCAGTGTTTCACAACAAAATATATTTGGGACTAGAAATTGGTCTGTCGATTGAAGAGTTTGTGATCTGTATTGGTTTTTTCCAACGAATAATGCAGCTATTGTATCTTTGCAACTGGCAGGAAATAATGATATAGTTTATTTTTTAAAACTGTTCCATTATCCTAAAAAATGTGGGTAGTGGAAAACCAATGAAACAAACAAAAAAATCCCATGCCTATTTAAAAACTTTTGCTTTGTGTTTGAACCTTAGGTGTGAAGTTCAGGCAGGTCTTGCAACAGAAATTATGCATTAGGCACAGCATTGTGAAATAGTCTACTTCATTACACTTTTCTTCTGGTAGAATTTTGGGTTTTGCTCTTGAGCTGCAAGGAAAGATTTAGCCTGGAAGATATAACATTATAACAAAATAAAGCTAATCAGAGATACACGTTCTAGCTGTGTATTTGTCATTTGCTCCATGCCAATGAGTCCACAAGACTTAAAGTCTTGTAACGTGAGTTTTCTCTAGGAATTACTTTTCTTGTATTATAATTCTAGACCTGGGAAGTTTGGGGTGTAAGTAGGATAGTGAGTCTTCATGTGTTGTATTGGTTTCAGTGTTTCTTCTTTGTTTAGTAGTAATTCTTTTATGGATATTTTCATTTGCATCTAAGCCAAAAAAACCAGCCATCTAGATAAAAAAAGCCCTGTCTCAAAAAATTCCTGATTGCTGCCACACATGATGACTGATTCTTTTGTTGAATCCCTGTGCTGCCTACGCAGACACAAAGGTGGGAGAAGGAACAGTGGGAGTGCTGGCAAGAAAAACAGAGATGAAATCTCTGTATTTAAAGTCAACAGCTGTCACTAGCAGCATGGGGGAGGCAGGTCCCTGGTGCCTGTCCGTGTTTTGCATGAACACTGGTACCTTGGTTAGCCTGTATAATCCACTGGGGTTTCACCAGCTGCCAGCAATTTCTGTACCACTGTGGTACAGCCTTGATCTCTGCCTCATGTGTTCCCAGTGGAGACAGTTTTACCTTTCTGCAGGGCCCTGAACTCTTCTGACATCCCTAGGCCATGTCCAGGACAGGCTAGCAGCACAGGTGCTGCAGGGGACACAACCCTGGTGCCCTGCAGCTGGTTCTCACTCTCACAGGTCCTTCACACCTTTGAGGGAGTGCAGAGGCAGCAACACCTCATTTCCTATCTGGCAGAGCCACACCAGAGCCATTTGTATTGCACATCTAGCACTAATGAGCTTTTTAGATGTGCTTACCCACCATAATGCCATTCTTTTGTGATGTAAAATTTTATATTTGCCAATTTAATGTTTGTCCAATCACTATAAGAAAGGTAATATGCACTTTTTTTCTGTTTGAGTAACTTGCCTAGAAAGCTCACAATTACAGTTGGTAACAACATTTACTGTAAGTTTTCAACCAAAATATAGCTTCATAGAAGATCTAACATTTTCATTACAAATTGTTTTGATTTTTCCTTTTGGAAAATCTTGAGCAAGTATTTCTTGAAAGCTCCCCTATTTCAGCACAGTTTCACCATATATTTCTTCCCTCTAACAATTGCAGATAAATGCAACTTGTTTTTCAGAATCTCATTTTAAATGGCTTTTTGTTCCCTTTAGGGTCAATGCTTTTTAAAACCTTGAACTTCTTCAATGGACAAAGTCAGACTAATGTGCCTCTACAGTGCTTAGCACAATAGAAACCCTCTTTTCAGTGGCACCCTCTGGCTGCTGCTGCTGCTGCCACAATTTCATAATCCATTTTTAGCAAAAGGACTTGGGAGGAAAGGCAAATGCTCTTCTGGGTTTATTATCAATGCATGTATTTGTTGACTGAACTGGGTCTGCAGAGGAAAATGAGAGCACTAAATGGAAGAAGGACTGAAGAGAGAGGAAGCTATAAAATGAAAAATAATACATAATTGTAAGGGAAGTGGGAAAATATGTGGCAAGGAGCCATGATTAGGCCAACAAAAGCTACGTAGCCAAACAATGAATAGCACCAGTTAGCTGTATGAAAGGGGACACAGCTATAAAAAAAAAAAAAAAAAAAAAGGATCCAAAAGTAAAGGGATAGTGAGATTTGTACCACTGTTGAAATGATGTGTGAAGATGGGAAAAGAGAATTGTGGTACATTGATTAGGAAAGGAAGACAGATGAAGGAAGAAAAGGGGAATCTTGTGTTGGTGCTTTAAGCAGGTTCAGGCAAGCTCACCAGAGACTGGAACATTTCCATCCCTTACCTGTATCAAGCAGGTGGTGTGTACTATAGCTGGTTAGCACCTGTTGAGATGTTAAGTGACTTGCTGAAGACTTCAGTGAATTGCTGTCTGCTGCATTCTCACTGTTAGAATGCCACCTGCCTCTGCATGGTAATATTTTTCAGCAAGCCCAAGAGCAATGTGCTTAGTGATCAGCTTCCAGAGAAATGGTCTGGGACTCTGAGCGGGTCTTGGAAATCACAGAGGGATTTGTGAGGCCAGATTTTGTACAATGTGTTGAACACAGCTGGGCAATTTAGACAACTTAGATAATGGTTAAGAAGATAAATGCCAAAGGTATGAGAAAAGGTCATAGACCTTTCATGATATGCAGCCCTTGTTAGCAGAACTGCTGCATGGTGAATAATATAGTTTCTTCTTCTCAATTGCCTAACGGGCTGATAAGCCCAATTAAACCTTTGTAATTCAAGCCAATACAATTCACTGTACCCTTTTCAAATCTTAATTCAATCCTCTACTCCTATCCCCTATTTCAGCTCTGAAATAAGTGAGGCTAAAGCCTATATTTAAGCTTCCTGCACAAATTAAAGGCTAGATAACCATACTGTGCAGAGTCCCTGTAGCAGTAGCTGAGTAGTCCTTTTCATGGCAAAAGCAGTGTGTGGCTGGAGATATGGTGTCTTGGAAAACTAACTTCCTTCTGAGGGTTTTGGTGGCATGGTTCCTATGAGGACAGGCCTCACATTAATAACACTCAGCCAATATTTTACACCTTATTCCTTCTTCTTTTAATTCCTAAGAGCAATTTATGTCAGGGAAGAAAGTGAGAAATCAGGTCCCCTGTGGTCAGAAAGAAAACAACTATAAGAGCCCCAGGTAAAGCAAACTCAATCTTATTAACCAGGAGCTGCACAAATAATTCAAGTTGCTTGGCAAGTGCATAAACTAACTGCTGCAGAAGATACCAGCAACATCCATACAGAGGAGGGTTACCATGGCAATTCTAGACTAAAAAAAGGGACACAATTCAAAAGTCCTTCACTACTGGGGGTTGTGAGAACAATATGTGAATCCTGTTTCCTCCTTTACCCACACTTGCATCTTGAATGACAATTTGTAATGAAGGAGTAAACTGGCTTGTGGTGAGCAGAGTAGGCTCCAAGAGGGCTAATGACAGGATGCCCAAATTGCTTCAGGAGGGCATAGAAGGGCAAATGAATGTACCCTTCAGTGAGCTGTTTTGAACCCATAAGAGGTGAGATTTGATCCTTTGAAATACTATATTAGGGCAGGTATTGTAATTTCAGTTGAACCCAGCCATTACAAGCTCTCATCATTTGGTCAGTGTGGGCAACCCAGGGCCTAAGTATTCTTAAAATAGCTCTGTGCATTCTCCTAGCTACAGTTTCATCTCTGCTCTTCTTGGCTCTAGCACTTGCTTCATTACTGTGCTACCATAAGAGGAAGTAGGAAGAGCAAACTTGCTTTTATCATCAAGTGATCATGAAACAGAGTTTGCGTTTGGAGAATGCTTGGGTTTACTTCTAGAGTTTGTCTGAAGCCTAAACATAAATGGAACAGGAGGTGAAAGGTAAGGAGATGATACTAATCACACAAATACTAAATTCTGGTGTTAAAATGACAACACTAGGTAAATTCTGCGTATTACACAAATCCATTAAGCAAGGAGTGACAAACTTTGGACATTCTCTGGCTGAAGGAAATGGCTGGTTTACCTAATCTGTTCCTTTTTGCTTTGCAGGAAGTATCTGTCTTGTAACTGGAAAGTTAAGTAGGTAACACAACCTGTTTCTTCTTGTGCCTTCTTTTATTCCTCTTCATGAAAGGCTGTCTAAAGAGCAATTGAAAACCTGGATGACTTTTCAGCATATGTGTATCCATATTTGTTTTGAAGATCTAGCTTTTATAAGCTACTTCAACACAGAGCTAGCTTACAAAACTAGCTTATAAACAGAAATTAGTTTACAAGACAGACAGGTATGTATGTCTGTTTGGGTCTTCTTTTTTCTCACTTCAGGCAAAACCACTGCAAACTGAAGAATGCCACTCTGCTGAAAATAATGGTAACAAAGACTTGGTTTTGATGATCACCTGGCTTAAAAATGTTTTATGAAAAAATATTATTTTAATACTCTTTCATACATTTTAAGCTTTGGTGAGAAACAAGTTTATTTCAAAGTCTTCATTACCTTGGACTAAAAGTTATTAAAGTTTTTGGGAAGCTTCCCTGGACTGAAAAGCAGCACAAGCTTTTTTTTTTTTTTTT
>JANIJG010021152.1:0-19601 GCA_024611175.1 Megaceryle torquata
GAGGTGGTTGAGGCCCCATCCCTGGAGACATTCAAGGTGGGGCTTGACAGAGCTCTGAGCAACCTCCTCTAGTTGAGAATGTCCCTGCTCTCAGCAGGGGGGTTGGACTAGAGGACCTCTAGAGGTCCCTTCCAACCCAGACATTTCTATGTTTCTATGTTACATATGGAAAGGAGCCATGATACTTTTGTTTGGCCAGAGCCAAGAGGAAAAAAACCAGGAGACATGAATTGCCCTTACAGGCCAGACAGTAGGACTACAGATTTGCAGTTTGACCTCTCCTGAGTTAATAGAATCTTGCATCACTATGTTTTGTTTTGGTTTTGCTACACCAGCGGCATTCATCTTGAAGAAGAATTCCTGTTACTGTTCCTCTGCAAAGGAAGTAGAGTAAAATGGCTTTATATCAGTGTCATAGTTAGGTAACACATGTTTCAAGTCTATAATAGACCAAATGATATCACCCCAGCTACCTTGACTGATTTTCCATAAATAGTGTCTCATACAATAGCTGCTCAACCCATCCCATGTTGTTCAGGGAAGGATCCCATGTAAGCTCAGCTCCTGTGTCTGGAACAGAAATGGAGTAAATCTGCCTTAAAGTCCTTCCTAAGCACATGAAAAACTAGAAGGCGACTGGGATCTCCCCATGCAGATTTACCAGATGAGATGCAGTCTCACAGGTGCCAAATAGAGGGGAAAAACATAAACACAGCCCAGGCTGTCATTGCTGCAAGGGCACACTGCTGCTGACTTGCTTCAACTTGCCGTCCCCAAGGATCCCAGGTCCTTTTCTCCAAAGCTGTTTTCTCTGCCGGGGGGCCCAGATGATGCTGCTATATGGGGTGATCCCAGCTCAGTGACTGGACCTGACACTGCCTGTGATGATGTCCTGGAGTTCTTGACCAGCCTGTTTCTCCAGCCTGTCCAGGTCCCTCTGAACAGTAGCGTTGACCTCCAGCACTTAAGATGCATCCCACAGTTTAGCAGCTACCATTAATTTTATGTGTGTGCATCTCCACCTCATTATTCAGGTTGTTAATGAAAACATCATATAGCATTGGCATCCCCCAGTAGATGCCACTAGTGATCAGCCATCAATTTGTGTCACTGAACACAACCATTTAAGTGTAGCAGTTCAGTCAGTTTCCATCCACTTATCAAGCCCATCTCTCACCAGTTTGGCTATAAAAGTAATGTGGGAAGCCATGACAAAGGCCTTGCTAAAGGCGAGGTAAACAACATACATTGTTCTCCCTTTGTCAACACCACAACTCATCTTATTATAGCAGGAAATGAGGTTGGTCAGGCATGACATGCCTTTGATAAATCCAAGCTGGCTTGTCCCTGATAGCTTTTCCTTCATGTCCCTTGGAATGGTTACCCACTGCTTCCTCACTATTAATAAAATAGCACAGATTATCCTTCTTTGATTTTTAGCTTTTTGTTTTCCAATAACACAAATGCTTTTTCGTTGTAAGTTCTACCTCATTCCTAGGCATATAGGTAAGCACTGCCACTCCATCCCTAACAGACAGTAAATAACTCAGTCTCATCTCTTCACTAACAGAGGAGTACAGTTTTTCCTCTATAAAAGTACAATATTGATGGGATCACAAATACATTAGGTAGATCAGAGTAAACTACTTCTTTTAAGTAAAGTTTTTATTTCAGATATATAAAACCATGTGATTACACTTTCCACTTTTAAATTGCTCTAGTAAGTAGTACTGCAAAGAAAAAACCTTTGAACAGTTTTGGAAAAAAAAATCTCTACATGAAGCTCAAAATTCAGCAGGAGTCTGTTCAACATGGTTGAAAGAAAAACTGAGTTATGGAGCTTATGGCTTGAGGCCACTATGAGCTTTAATTAAAATGGATTTGATAATGCACAGTAGAGTTTGGGATGGCTTCACAAACCATTTTAGAAAGCTGGTGTGGTTTGCCAGCTTTACAGTGAAGTAGCTGTACTATACTGATATACGAGTTTTTAAATTATACTTAAAATTATAAGAGATTAATTCTGGGTTAGCCAACAGAAGGAATGATCTTCTAAACAAAAGCCTTCTATCAGCAGATCTGTAGCACCTAGAAATTTGCTTGTACCAGTTGTGCAGCTGTTGGCTAGCACCACCAAAAGCTTCAGGAGGTTGGAGGGCGGCCGTTTTCCTTCATGAACAGCTGTTGGCATTGCCATCCTTCCATTAGGACTCCAGTCTGGCTTGCAGGTAAGGTGCTTGCAATGCTCCTGATAATGTGTTGCAATCAGCAATGAATAATAAATAAAATGCTTGTATTCTACTTGAAGAAGGAAGCCTTAATTCTAGTTCTGAGGTTTCTTTTTGCTACTTAGCAGCTTTTGATAATTTGACCTTTTTACACCTAAGGGTCACACACTCACAGACAACCTCTTTGGGAAAAGAGACAGTGTGCTGATTTTGGCAGCAGTAGAGTTAATTTTCTTCATACGTTTTGGATTTGTGTTGGGAAAAGTGTTTATAATTCAGGGATGTTTTTGTTACTGCTGAGCGGTGCTTTATACAGAGTCAAGGCCTTTTCCGCTTCTCACACCACCCAAGCAGACAGCACACTGGGCATGCACAAGAAGCTGGGAGGGGACACAGCTGGGAGAGCTGACCCCAGCTGACCAAAGGGATATTCCATACTATATGACAACATGCTCACCATATAAAGCCTGGGGAAGGAGGAAGAAGAAGACTTTCGGAGTGATGGTGTTTGTCTTCCCAAGCAACCTTTACATGTGTTGCAGCCCAGCTTTCCTGGAGATGGCTGAACACCTGCCTGACAATGGGAAGCAGTGAATGAATACCTTGGTTTGCTTTGCTTACATGAGCAGCTTCTGTTTTACATGTTAACCTGTCTTTATCTCAACCTATAAGTTTTTCCACTTCTACTCTTTTGATTCCCACCAAGGCCAGAGGGGGAGTGAGCAAGCAATTGGGTGAGGCTGACAGATGGAGTTAAGTTATGATAGAGACAAGAAATTAATAGGAAATGTTATAGAAAAAACAGAACAGTGTGGTTTGGGGGTTTTTTTGGTTGGTTTCTGTTTGGTTTTTTGTTTTTTTTTTTTCTCTCCTATTTCCCCTTAAGACAAGAAAAAAATCTAAAGATTGCACACATTCAAAGATTTGCTTACTAGTGCCTCTTAAGCTTTCAGCAAGTGCCAGTTTTCCAACTTTAGCCACTATGTGTTTGGGAGGAATAGCTCAATTAAGAGAAACTGGAAGTTCTTCAAGTTGCCTTTGATATTAAAAGAAAAAAAAAAAAAAGAAAAAAAAAAAGGAAAAAAAACCAACCCAACCCAAAACTGCCAACACCAGTGAGGCATCTGATGCAGGAGCTTGACTCACATATTCATCCCGAAAGAGAGACTCACCTAGAAGTTTCAGGAAAGCAAACAGGAAGAAATGAAACTTTGAAGATAACCACACATTTAAAAAGTGACCTTCCCTGTGTGTGTTAGTAGGTAAGATGCTATTACAGGATACCTATAACTAAAGTTCTGAGAGACACCAACCACAAAGTCTCACACAAATTTTGCACCCTTAATCTGTAACTGCACTCAGAGACAGGTTTTCAAGTAATTCTAGAAGCACAAGGGTACCTCTTGCTCATTCATCTAGTTACTCACAAATTATACACCCACACTGAGGATATATACTATTAAGGCCAAAGACATTGGCTATGAAAAAGTACCATGTAGTTATTCCCTGATCAAAGTAATGTTCAATGCACAAGGCTTTGACTTATTGGTAAGTCTGTTACTATGTAAAGCACAGCCTTTTCCATATTCATTTTGTCACCATCCCTTGTTCTGAATGGGCACAACTTTTTAAACGTAAATACCTGATAACAGCACAAGGCTCCTTACTTCACTGAGCTGATTTCACTGGACTGGGTCAAACAAAAAAAAAAAAAAAAAAAAGGTGATTTTTTTCAGAAGAGCTGCAACTGTCTTTATTTCAAGCATGATTTATGAAACCTTTCAAGTGTAACTATGCAAAAATTTGTGGGGGAGGAAATTTTTCAGACCAACATTTCATTGTACCTGTAGGTTGTTTCTCTCTGAGCTTCCCTCTTAATCTGCTAAAATCTGATTTTTCTGCCTTGTTCAATATGGGAAGTACTAGATTTCTTTATTTCCCTAATCATTGGTAACTGGTCTTCCTTCACCACTACCCTCAGGCCCTGCAGGCTGTTTCCCAGCTATTTGGACAACCAAATAGCTCCAGGAACAGGTATGGAGAACAGGCACGCTCCTTCATTCTCCGTTGACCATGGCAAACATTCCACAGCAGACCAGTCCATCATAAAGTGATATAACCAGACACAGACACCATCTGGCAAAGACAAAGCTAATTCTCAGGGTCTAGAGGGACCCTGTCTATGGAGGTGCATCACACTCTCTGCTTTAACTCCCTAAAAGCAAATCAGATCTGGGCTGTAGAAAGACCCAAGCCTTTATTCTTTTTGTTTGACAGAAACCTGAGGAACAGAAACTTTTAAGAGAGATGTACCTAAGATTTAGCTCCTGTCACTGACTCATCATAGATGAGCACATTGTAGATCTCTGCTTTGTCTGGAAACAGCTGCTTTAAGTCCATGTCCCTTTTCAGCAAACAGGCACTTTTCAGACAGCAAGGAGCCTTTCCAGGTGAGAGTCACTCCAAGCCAATTAAGAGTTCATGCTTACTGAAAAAGACTGAAGTTGAAAAACATTATGTGAGCTGTAAGGCTGATGGTGAGGGACAAAGCATTTTTCTCTCATGCTGACAACTACTGAAAAGACCACATATTAAAACAGCCATACTTTGAAATGCAGAGTATATCTGAGATTTTCTTACTCTTACAGCTATCATCCAGTGAATGACCATAATCTCTGTATTCAGCTTTCATGGTATGAATAGGAAGGGGGAAAATCACAGAACATTCTTCACTTGTACATTATAGTCCAACTGCAGGTATGCAAGAAATTGCAACTAAATAAAGGAAAGATGACTAACTTCAGAGATCGTGGTTATTCTGCAGAAGAATAAGACTAACAGTCATACGTGTCTTCTGAATTAACTGATCCAGCTGTCCCAAATCAAAGTGCAGCGTTGGTTTGGGTAATGTTTCAGTGAATATATGACCACATACACATCATTATCTGGAACAACATCCATCATTAATTATTCTTACTCTGGAAAAAAAAAAATTGCCTCTGAAAAGGTTAATTTCACAGCCAAGGATATCCTTTAATATTTTCAATTATCCATTCTGAATACATACATCTCTGACCTTAACTGCCGACAAATCATACCTAATTAAACTTTACCATCCACAGAAAGTTGCAGTAAAACATACTGTCAGGGTAGTCACGAGCATTTTGATCACACTTCAGTGTCCACCACCTGGCAGTTCTGGTCACCTAAAACAAGAGCTTCTACTCAATTGAGCCTTTGCTCCAGCTCATCTCTCATTCATGCAGTGCAGATATACCTCAAACAATCAATTTAACTGAAAGCTAAAATTCAGCTGGAGACTGGAGCTAGAGACACAGACTTGGCAAGTAATTGAATTTTGCTGAAGCTGAAGTTCTGTAGGGACTAGAAGAAGGAAGTCAGAATCTTCATCCTGTGTTAATGAAGATTTTTGTCATTGAAGAGAAAAGAAATCATTCTGCCTTAGAGAGATTGTTTTATAATTTTCATTAAACTCTGTGGATGAAATCCTGTCTTCTTTACAGTCCATGGAAGACTTCCAATAATGTTTAATCAATACAAAGTTGTACAGAGCTCCCTCAAGGTACTGTAGAGTTAAACACATGCTATAGAAGCACATTAAGCAGACTATCAGAGCAACCTGTTTTTCCTCAGACTCCATAGAGGTTAGGGTACAGCTTGAAAACACATAACAATCACTCTCAAGAAAACATCACAAAAAGTACTCCAGAGTCTACATTTTCATTTTTCTTGTCAAATGGATCAAGTAACTTTGGCATCCATAAATAAATTACCATCCATTTTTAATCACAGATATGCCAGTCACAGAACTTAAAATCTCCTGGGTTTTCAGATGCATCCGCTTTGAATGGTCCCTATTATGAAAGTTGCTGTTTTCTTCTAGTAAAACAATAGAGTTGAAGCTTTTCTGTGACCTGTTTGTCTTAGCAGAAACAAATGTATTTATAGGGACTAAGGAAACAGCATTTTGTGAACTTTCAGCAGCAGCAGGTCTTTTGTATTAGGTACCAATACTAGCCAAACATTTATCTAGATAATTAAATGATCAGTCCAGTTTGATAGCATCATTTACAAGAACTGTAGCCTTAAGCTAGTATGTGATTCATAACCTACTGTTCATAGGATCTGATAAATCTGAGTAAAATAAAATAAATTTTAAAAAACCTTTCCCCCACCCCCTCATTGTGATTAAATTAGGAAAGTATTTAGATTACAATAATATTGATCATTCTGAATATCAGAGGTAGGCTTTCTAATGCCAAAAAAACCCAACCAACCAAACAAAAAAAACCCACAAAAACAACCAAAACACAAACAAAACACACCCCCCAACAAACCAACCAAACAAAAACACCAACCAAACAACCAACAACAAAAAAATCCTATCTGCAAGATTAGTTAGAATATTTAGAGGAAATTAACATCTCCTGGATATTGTTCTCACAGACACTGCTTTTATCAGTTTACAAACTGACACGCCAATTACAAATATCTTACAAAAAAACAGCAGGAAGTAAAACAATGTGAGTGTACAGGAGAGAGTATTACATAGCCAGTTTTTGCTGGTAAGTAAAAGCCTTTATGGAACAAAACATTACAAGAAAGGATTCACACAGGGAAGGGAAAATTGTTTGAAGACCAGTACAGGGGAAAAGTAATACATCAGCTATTCTCTGCAGCATTTGTATCGCAAAAGAAAATTGAGGATTGTGTGGTACTCCCAATGCAGGGCATGCAGAGGGCTGACAAGATCAGGATAGCTGTCTGTATAGGCAGCCATAAAAATAGGCCCTCTTTACCTCTATAGCCCCCCCCCCCCAATCAGGAAATACATGTGAACAGATAAAATTTGACTCTCATAATTTCCTCCCTCGTGAAAAGCTACTGTGGTTTTTTTCTTATGAAACATTGTCCCACCTTCTGCTTCCAAATTCAAATGACCAAATGTTATTTTAAATCACACACTTCCCAGTCTGTGTGTCCACAGAACACACTATTTGATCACTTTCTGCCTATATTTACATGGGTCAATACACGTGCACAAGTTAGATTGAGGACATGAACTCCTTGAACAGGAAACCATTTTTTAAGGTTACATTCCTATCAAGGCTTCTGGGACCAATTTTTTCTTGGATGCTAGGTGTAATCAAAAAAGAAAGCGAAGACTATACTGGCGTACCTTTACATCCCAGACTCACAAGGAAAATTTGAGCCATGAATAAGGCCAATGATTAAACCAGTTAAGATATCTGGCATATACAGAGCTACTGTATGAATCTTTTCCCTGGATTTACTACAAGGAATGAGCATGAAGGTCCTGTAAGAATCATATTTGCATTCAAATACAGTCACCTCTAATAAAGCCATTAAAGCCATTTGACCTAAAGAAGAATAAAAAAAAATTAAATGTTAATGTGCTTATTTTATTTGAAAAAAACCCCAAAGTAAGAAACAACAAAAAAAGCAACAAAAAATAAACAAGCAAACAAAAAAATATAAAGAAGAGTTGAACTGATAGCATTATCTTCTAAGCAGAAGTGTCTGGTCTGATTCTGTTCTCACAATATAAATGAGAAGTGCCCACACACAAGGCAACAAAGCTATAAAATCAATGGAAGGAAGGTCAGATTAAGACCCTCCTCATTTACCGTTAAGGGTGTTATTTGGTCAAGGCACTTGTGGTATCCTGGATCGATCATCAGTTAGTTGTGACATTCTGTGCCCCACTGAAAATGTGTGCTGAATGAACACTGAAAGCTTGACAGCTTAATATCTGGCAGCAGTTAAAGAAAAGTCAGGCCATATTTTTCATTTCCAAAAGCAATAAACAAAGCACCATCCCAGCTGCTAGGAATCATTTAAGTAGATTCCATTCACTTGAGAACTTGGCAGGGTAACAACATCAGAACCTTTGCCTCATTGCGGCGTGGGAGGTAGGAGATGTTTGTTTGGTTTGGGAGGGGGTTTTGGTGGTGGTGGTGGTGTGGGGGTTTGATGTTTTAGGGTTTTTATCATCGTTGTTTTGGTTTTGTTTGTTTTTACTATAATACTTAGTCACCCAAATACAGCAGAGAGAGAAACCAATAATTAAAGCTAGAGACACAAGCGGTGACAAGGTTTCTGGCTTGCTTCTTCCTTCTCCTCTTTCCAGCCTCGTTTGTCTTGCACATTTAATTTTAGAGTACATGCTTCTGCATTATATTGGCTCTTCACGTAAAAGTCGTTTGACTTTCAATCATCAACCTTGCCAAGGGTAAGAGTGAAACTAGTTATCTTTGTACTGCGATCTCTGTCAGCTCTTCTGTTGCAGTAGTGGGAAATGACAGCTCAATTTCTGGATTCTGCTTTGCCTTCTTGCACTAAACAACTCAGTCAACTAAACTCCTACAACTGGAAATTAGAGAAAAACAATTTCCTTTTCCAGGTCATCTTTCCTGACAGTGCTACTTTTAAAACTTATAAAATATCTTCTAGTAAATTCTCACTTTGTAATGTAATTTCTTTATTGTCAATAACATTGCTGCAAGTCAACAGTTGTGAACAATCAACATAACCCTGAATATCAGCTCTCTTCCAAAGAAGATTTCTGTTACAGTCAAGATACAGAAATGGGAACTATTTCTTACCATTCCGTTGACACCAACCTGCCTTCTTATCTTTACCCAAAGTACAAATTTGTACAATTAAGGAAACAAAAAATCTGATACCACAGAATCAGTGTGCAAAACTGTGGCACCCTCAGTAGGGAAATACATGTGAATTAGTCTGAATATGATGTATCAGGCTTTATGTCTCACATTTTGATAGGGCAGGAACTGTAACAACCATGTTGGTCTAAGCTTTTGCCCACCTTGCTATGTCTGTCTAGAGCTCGCTTATCAGTCTGAGGTTTGACCAGATATCTAATAATTGAATCCTAAATGTTATGTGTCTTTCTTGAGATCACTCTTCATTGAATGCAAACCAAAATTCACCTGGCCCTCCTTCCTGCTACCCAAGGAATCAGGAAGTTAAGCATTTATTTTATTGCACTTCAATGCTGACTGCTGTGGGTCACTTGTAGGGAAAATCTCTTTATAAATACTAGTTGTTCTGTCCTGTCAGGGAAAGCAGTAAACTGCTTGGATAGCCATACTGAGCTGTGCAATGGTGTTTCTGTGAATAGGTTTACAACCTTATCAACAGATTTAGTTTGAATGCAGTCTAAAAAAGCCAATATCAAAGGCTTCTGCTTAAAACAACATGATGTCATTGACTGATCTGAGCTTCACTCATTCCAGAAAGGAAAACTTCCTACCTTGCTCTCCACTCTAATGTGGGGGCTCATAATTGAAGATCAGCCATCAAAGGAGAGAAATACAGATCAGTAACCAAAGGTTTGAATGCTTATACGGAATAATGGAGGTCTTGAATTAGTAGCGTGATGATATTTTATCTCTATTACCACTGTTTAAAATTTTGGAGCTGGAAAGAAAATACACTTCTAATCACCATATTTTTTTTTTTAATCTAATTATTTCACAGATTAAATCAGAAGTGCTAGATGATAAGAATTTTCTTTTCTTTCTCTTCATATATTTGCCAAAACAAAGTTTAGGGTGTTTTTTAGCAGAAAAGTTAAAAAAACCCAACCAAGTAAAACCAACCAACCAAAGAAAAACAAACACACACCAAACCCCAAAACCCAACCAAACAAATGGAAACAAAAACCCAACAACCAACCTCGACAAAATGCCTACAGTTAAAGATACTAATAAAAAAGAAATTATTCCTATTTCATCAACTGTAAACAGCCAGAGAAGATTCACTCAGCTTAAGCTAAAGCCTGGTCAGACTGCATATGTGTTAGCCTATGCAATTTCATAGGAAGACAGGAAGAGGAAGCACTAGAGCAGTAGTCAAAACTTCTTTTATGTACTTTTAGAGAAGGTAGGTTAAATATTGCTGCTTGATGTGCCTTGAAGAGGAATGTTGTCTCTGGAAACTATATTTGACTCTAAGCAAAGCCAACGAATTGAAAAACCGCACAAGATTCAATGCTTATAGTTCCCTATAGGTGCTTATAGCTTCATCAACAGAGAGGCATGATAAAGTCTTTTTGCTAAGAAACATGCAAACCCTTTAAACACGGGCAGTACAGGATTGCAGTTTCAATATTTCTTGCAAAGAAAGAAATTTTCATATGCTTCTGGAGTACATTGTGACAGTGAGAAGTATGGACATCATCATTATGAAAGACATTAAAATGACAAAAGACAAACAAGACATCTATAAAAAAGGACATCAGTGGCCAAATTTTGTAGTAGGTAGTTTACAAATGATTTGCACAATATACTTGTAGAATATAATGAATCAGTGATAGAAGTGAGGACAGACCAAAAAATCCTGGATTCCTTACCCTTTGCTATAACTGCTGTCCTTTGCCATTCAGCTATTCTACTGTGTTCAGAATGACTATTCCTGACAACTCAGTCACAATTTTTCACTCCCCCTTGCTTGAAAAACATTCCTTAGATAAATATTGTCTCTTATAGTGATCAATAAACCATAATTATATACCTGTAATGTCTTTGCTCATATTGTTTAAAACCTGAAAATGCACAGAACTGGTTTAAGATTTGGGATTGGAAGAAGAGTGGGGAAACCATGGCTTGCTTGGTTTGGGGGTTCTGTTTGTTTGGGGTTTTTTTTGTTGTGGATTTTTTTTGTTTGTGTGGCTTTTTTTGTTTGTTTGTTTTTGTGTGTGGTGGGTTTTGGTTTTTTTTCCAATTTAGTTTGTCTCAAAGTCCTGTGATTGATTGGAAATTAATAATTGTGACATCAAGTTGACTGTAATACACTCCTTTTCCAGGAATGTCATGTTTATTGCCTCGAGTGAGCTGCATCAAATGGAAAGTCCAGAAAAATTATGTGCCAAACATTCCTGTGGGCACAATTCGTCATCCGCCCTTTTCCAAGCCACTGACATGCAATTAAAATAGCATCATATCAATAAATGGGAAAAGTTTGAGAATATTTTAATTCCTTAGAGAAGAGCAACTTGAACAATACAGTAAATTACTTTTTATTACTCTTATGTTTTGTACTATCAGCTTCATTTGGGAGACTATACTGAAGAAACAAAAATTTGTGAAGTTTGGTGACAGAAAATCTCTCAATTTTTCTGACATCTGAAGAAAACACAAGTAGACTTTTCAGAAACTCAGATTTATGTTATCCTCTTGAATGCAATGAGTAAAACTATTTCTTCTGATGTAAAAATCTAGATTTAGAACATAATGTCAGGCTTGATTTTTTTAGTATCTTTGCTTTGCTTGAATAACTCTGAGAGAAGGCTAAAATGAGCCCTGTGCAAAGATCCACACTTCTCAAAGATGATTGAAACAGAAAGGATTTTTCAAGATGTGTAACGCTCATGAAATTATAAATAAGAAAATGCAGATAGAGACTTATTTCTCTTGAAATTAAAAAAATACCTATTTTCTAATTTTTTGGCACTGCAAAGGAAAGCAAGAGGGTAAGAGATAGTGTACACCGTCTCAGATTGGCAAAAACTTGCAAGAGACTCTGAAATTGTAAGAAAATATTCTGATGAAAATTTTCAAGTTATTCTATATTCACCCAAGATTATTTTAACACAACAAGAAAGTTGTCTGTGAATAATCTTCTTAGTAAAATGCTCATTTTCTTCTCACCTGCAAGTATGGCTCACAGTAGATATCAGAACCCCAGAACTCACAAAGCTCAGAGGTTCTTCAACCACCGCTACTTTCTAGTGACACCCAATTTTTAATCTGTTAGGTGATAAGATCTGTGGATGATGCTGGATTTAGTAGTATTTTAACACCTCTTCATCAAACTCTATGCTGTAACTTTGCTAAATTCCCATTGTATGAGTCATCAAACAGGTCAAGTTTTCTGGCATCTGCTTAAATCAGCCAGGGCATTAAGCCTCTATATGCTCTCTGTCATGCAGCTGCCCCTTCTTCAGAGCGCGTATTTGCAAGATTGTACTGAAAAAGACTGGTTTTATCACATATACGGTGTTCACTGCAACATTTTCCCTTCTGATGGCAGGTGTTCTGATAGTCATTACATCACAAAAATTTTAATACCATTTTTGGATAAAGTTTTCAACATGAGTATTGTTCATGTGTTTTTTTTTTTTTTAAGTTAAAGCAGATCTGCTGTTCTCTGCTGATGAGTTATCCTATGCACTTCCCAGGAAAGAGAAATACTATGTACGCTTATTAAGTCACTTTTTATGAAATGAATTGCAGTTTCTGATAAATGCTCCAACTGTTCATACAAAAGTGCTATAACTTAATGGTTGTTTTCAAAGACTTTATTTAAAAATACATCTATAAATTGTATCTTCTTAAGTATACAGGCACCAACACAGCAAATAATTGAGCTAAACCAATGCAGTTTATGTGATAAAGCTTTACAACACTGCAGCAAACCCAGAGAAAATATAATAATTAGCTGCCTAGGCAGAGGGTGTAGATCACACCAAAGTGATTGCTAGTGTCCACAAGGCAAGCAAAGCAACTAAAGGACAGTGGAATGTCCTTTATATGCAAGCACATAAAAAAAAATCCAACCGTGTTAAGCAGTGACTACTCTCAAGACAAGTATACTGATGGAAATACCTGCTTGAGCAGGCTCCCTTGCATAGGACTGTAAAAGATCCTACTGAGAGGCTGTCTTGTTCTGACAGGGTTCTTCACTCTGATGCTCAGAGTGAGAATGGGCTGCATCAGTCTGCTAAAGCACCATCTCCCCACTGCACACAGAGTCAACCAGACAACCCAGGAGGCAGGCACGATCCCCCATTTCCTTTATGGGGTGATTGCTCCACAGACACCAGAAAAATCTATTTTTGCCCAAGAGCATCAAGCATACAAGCAGGCACAAGCAAATAAAACCACACTGCATTTGCTCTCTTTTCAATTTGGCTGTAAACTTTCAGAGACGAGAGATTCCTGTAGCAGCAAAACTTGTGCAGTCTTCAGCAGAGAGGCCTATTTTTAAGTTTACCAGAGCTAAAAGTAGACACCTCAGCCACAACAGGTTGATGCTTTTGTCAAGGCTCAGGGTAGAGAAGGAACAAAACAACAACACTGTAACTACCTTCCAGTTACAAAGGTAGAAAGAGGGAAAGCAGGAGAAGGGTGGCACCGAATGAGACTTTTACCAATGAAACTGCATAGAAATACTGTGGGTTAACTGAAAATATGGTACTTTGAAAGTCCATTTTTACTATCATTTTGCTGCTACTTAAACTTTACATGCTGACTGCCTTAATGGTAGAAATGTTTCTGTTTAGCAAAATGTGTTCCCAGGGGAAGTGCACAATCTTTTTTATTTGCTTCTCATTTCTGGACAATGCCTAACAGTAAGCCCTTAAAAGCAAAAGGCCTGCTAAAGATACCATGCATAGCTCTTGACAAGCTCACAAACAGCTAAGAAAATCTGATAATCTATGAATAATTCATTCTGGCTTTCCTGCAATGGCCAATATTGAATAGCTACTCAGAAGGTGTGAATTGAGTGGAAATTTATACATTTTTTTTCCCATTTTTTTTGTGAACAAAATCCCACAAAACAATAGAGTTCACCCCATTAACAACAACAATAAAATATCCAAAATCCTTTTAAGCCTTTTTCCATTTTACCACTAAAAAACAAAACAAGGCAAAAAAAACCCAAACCCACAAACAAACAAAAATCCACAAACAAAACAAAACAAAAAAAACCACCAAAAAACAAACAAACCCCACACAAGATTACAAGGACTATCGTGTATTTACTGTTATGCTGGGGAAAACTGATAGATAATAGGAAAATATGTCTTTGATTTATAGGCATTTGGAGACAACTAAAAATCTGATCAGATCATCATGTCAGCTACAAGGAATAAATTAAAACATTGGTATTACAGAACAAAATAGTTTAAACAATAATAACATATAAAAAAACCCCAGTATAGGCATGGTTAGTTTGTTTTGGTTTTTTTTCCCCTCAAAGTGAAGTTTCTGGTTACCAGACCACACTATTTTGAATATAAACTACAAAACAAACACGCTGAAGTCTTGATGGATTACAAGAGCAGCATTAGCATGTCAAGCAGACCAATTTATTCCTAGAGCCTGCCTTTAGCAGTGGCCAAAAGTGGATGGTTAAAAGACATCAGGAAAGGGCAAGGCACATGTCAATAGTTCCTTAAAATACTCCTCCACTAATTTGTGGTTAGGCATTTTTCATAGACCTCAGGATTTCTGTTATGAATTTGTCCAGTATCTCCTTAAATTCATGTTAAATCTTAGTACCAACAACATCCTGGGGCAAAGAGTCCCACAGATTAAATAAATACCATCAAGTGATTAAATTTTATTCTGAACGTGGGCACTTATTAGCTGCTATGGATGAATTTTTTTTTTGCCTGAGAAAAGGACAGACAAGACCCAATGGTTGCTAATTGCTTGAACTAATAGAGATCAGAACCTCTACACTAAGCTTTATTTTGCCCATGCTTTTGAAGGAGGCAAGGGGAAAAGAACATAGACATCTTCTAAAAAAAATATTTTAAAATAACAAGAGACAAGATGATAAAGCTATACAGTTGAAAAAACTGACATCTCTGGATCCCCTGTCTGGTCCTGTCCTATTCTGGTTTCAGGATTCCCAGGACACTCTCCACATTGATCACATCTATACAGACAGTGCATTAATGAATCAGTCTATGTCAGTTAGTCAGAATTTAAAGCCCATAAAACATTACATATCAAAGTCAATCTATTTAATTACATCCAAGGATTAAGTGGAAAACACATATGTTGTAAATATGAGAAATGTCTTTCATATTCATACTTATCAGCAAAGCTAGAATAACAGTTGCTGTTAATAATTATTTCACTATTTTCACTAAGTCGTCATAATAAATCTCAACACAGATTTCTGCTTGCTTTGTGACAGCATTTGAGCAACTATGCTTTTCTGACCAAGAGTAGAAAAAGCTGTAACATGAATCACAAAGCCATGAGAGTCCCTGACTCTGAGGCATTAATGGGAGAAAACAGCGCCTTTGACCCCTGTGGTAAATCTGTGTCTGCTGGCACAAATCTATGACGGTTCATTTTAAAGTCTCCCGAGTCAGTATTCGGGTAATAAGTACTTGATCAGTCACCTGATCAAGGAACAAACAGAACTTCACGACTTGTTCAACACTTCACAGCTAATCAACAAACCTCAAAGCAGCAACTATCAATCATAAAATGCCGTCAATAATCACTTTAAGAGGAGCCCTAAATGCATAAACTATACACCTGAAATAATTGTGACACAAAAATTCTTCTGTATTCAGATTTTGATTTGTCATGATTTGATGCAGCTTATTGATGTAGTTCTGTCACCATATAAGTGGGTGGTGAAGAGAAAGAGAGAATGTTTCATTGCAGAAGGCACTAAACCTGAAAGTAGTAAAATTTACTTTGCAAAATTCATCAAGAAAAAAACATTCAAAACACTTATTTTTTAAAATCAGAACTTTTCTTAGTAAATTTTTTTTTTTAATTTCAATGCGGATTTTTTTTCTTAATTAAAATATTCTCAGAAGTATCTGGGAATTGTGGGGAAGCCAAATATGAAAGTGAGTTCAGGGTAGGTTCCTGCACTAGTCCAACCCTCTGTCTCCCCTACTCCCTCAAATTCCCACAGAGACTTTAAAGTCTCATTTTAATCCTGATCAATGAAATGCTAAAGTCTCTAAAACAAAGAAAAATCAGGGTTTTGTTTTTGTCCTAATTAAAGCCTGTTACTCTTTGGTTTATGAGATCAGGGTCCCCTATCTCAACCTCTCTGATAAACATCACTTGCTTTCATGTTTCTAAACAAACATGAAGGTTTGTTGACAGTGAAGAATGTTTGGAGATGGGGATATTGCTATCCACAGCAAGCTAATCTAACAAGTGGAGGACAAAAAAAAAAAAAAAAAGAGAAGAGAGGAAAACCTGTATTGAACAATCACTTTTAAGAGTGACTGAAGTTTCCATCTGGTATATCCACAATAACATATACTCAAGACCAAATATATGAGTCAGTAGTGATCAATATATACTGCAAATGAAAGTCATAGATACAAGCGGTATGACACTCAAAAAGCTGCCAGTCCTTATAGAGAATAACAAATATAAGGACCAAAACTAGAGAAAAATATTGTACCTCTGAACCTCCCACTTACCTCCACAGAGAGACACAATAAAGTCTCTGCTTATCAGGACTGAATTTCAAACTGAGTTTATCCGAAAGCATGAGATGTGATTTTATCTCACCTAACAAGAAACAACATCAGTGATCATAATATTATCATCTCTCTTTGAAAATGGAGGCATTTGTCTGTGACCTCTGGCAGGAGTGAATACTGCAGGCTAAAATATGCTTTGAAGAGATGATGACTTCCCTGTTTGGATCCTGATTTGAGCTAATGTAAATGTGTATGATCAGCACAGCATGTACTTAGAATTAACCACCTTAACTTAAATACAAAATAATACAATTCTTTCTAACTCACTTCAACAGTTAATAAACAGTGCACACTAACAAAATAGATAAGGCTCAGAAAACTGTTTTTACCCTTCAGTTAAACTACTTAATTTTGAATTCAACAGTGAAGTTGCTCTTTTCAGGCTGAAATTGTCATGGTTACTTGAACTTGCAGGCTTAGGGACTTCTCAGGACACAGACAATTTCTGCTATCATATGTGAATATATATAACACTGTTACAAATAAAAAAAGAAAAATATTTCAGTTTGTACAAGTATGAATAGATTTTTTTTTTCAAAATAATTTGTACTTTTGTTTTGTATTTTACCTTAACTAACATTTCAAGCCACATTTATGTGTCATCTCTGAACTTGGGCTTGTCAGACAGGTTAACAGATGCTTGACATGGTTTTGCACACCCTTTCTGAACAAGATATTTTTACTTGGTTTTGACTTCTTTGGGAAGGGCAGAGCACTGATCAGCCAGGGGATGTCCTGGAGCATTGACAGCTTGCAAGTTTCTTACTTTAAAGACAGACTGAAATGTAAAATTGTCCAAAGACTGGGTTTATATTTGCAATCAGTTCTCTCTATGGTCCAGTACTTCCATCTGTATAACTTTTAGACAAGTAAGATAACTTTCTCATAGTCCAGTTCTGAGTTCTGTAAATTAAGGGCAACATAATTTGACCACCTTTATTGTCCTTACAAAAGACAAAATAAACTTAAATAACCTTGTGCTTCTGTATCTCAATAGAAGTCCTGGTAATCAGAGAGCTCTTAACTGTCTGATGTTTATGCTCCTGACCTTATGGGTATTCTTGTTCTACAGCCCCCATTGCTAAATTGCAGCCATGAAGGCATATGATCATAAGTATTCAAATTAACAACAGGCCACAAAGCTAAACACAGTGAATTTCAAAAGACAAGGTAATACCCAATGACACTATACACTGGTTTAGCTGATCAGATCTAGAAGGAAATATTATACTTTGCAGTTTGTACCAGTGTACCAGAGACAGCTTACACTGAGTTCCTTGTGAATCTCTTCCGAACTTCAACTTATTTTCAAACTTTTTAATTCGTTCCTTTTATTGTTAAATTAACAAATTAATTTCATTAGTATAAAGACCTTTCCAAGTATTCATCTCTCTAAGGCAGCAAAGGGAGAGAAAAAAAAAAAAAAAGAACCAAACTCTCCCATACCAGCGAGATTCCTCAGAGAGTCTTCCATAAATTCCGGGTTTCTTGGGGTTGATTTTTAACTTACTTTCCAGTAAGTCAGTCCACACCTTATCCTCATTGCAAGCTATCTAAAAATAACCTATTACTTAATTTATTCTAAATATGGATCAGTCTGTGTCCATTCCAGTTTTAAAATGATATGCCAGAGTGTTGTGCTGCCATTCAGAGGGACCTCACCAGGCTGGAGAACTCAGCTCAACAGAGTCTCAAAGTTCAAAGAAAAACATAAAGTCTAGTACCTTGGGAGGAATAACGTCCCAAGCACAAGCTCATGCTGTGAATTGACCAGCTGAAAAAATCATCTTTTCAGAGGAGAACTTGAGGTCCTGGGGGACACCAAGTTGAACATGAAGCAGCAATGTGCCTCACAGCCAACAGCCTCCTGGGCTGTATGAGGCAGTCCACTGCTAGCAAGTTGAGGTGGGTAATCCTTCCCCTCGGCTCAGCACTGGAGAAGTCACAGCTGGAGTGCTGGGCTCCCAACACATGAAAATCATTAGTATATTGAAGTAAGTCCAGCCCAGGGACTCAAAAATTACTAAGGGTCCAAAGCATCTCTCATATGATGAAAGGTTAAGAGAACTGTGGTGGTCAGCCTAGAAGAAAAGGCTTAGGGGATATCTTATAAATAAATGCAGGATGGGAGGAAATGAAAAGGAGGGAATCAGACTATCAGTAGAGCTCAGTGAGAGAACAAGAATCAATGGCACGAACATGAAATTTCATTAGAACATCAAAAAATATTTATTGTGAGAGTGGTAAAGCACTGGAATAGGTTGCCCAAACAGGTTGTGGAGTTTCCATCTGCAAAGATACTAAAAGCCTGACTGGACACAGTCCTGGATAACCTGCTCTATCTGATCCTGCTTATGCAATGAGGTTAGAAGATCTCCAGCTGTCCTTTCCGACCTAAACTATACTGTGAATTGAGCTAAACACGGAGGAAATCAAGGAGAAGAATTATGAATAAGGAATCAAATCAGGATTGGCAAAGCCTTGAAGTGTTACCAAAAAAACCTTTCAAGTTTGAAAAGAACCTGGAAGTAGTTGAAATGACAAGGTTAATGTAACTATCTATAGCAAACATGCTTTGATTCTGAGTAATTAGACATAATTAGTGAAAGTATCTTTTAGAATTGTGTACTACACCCACATTTGTTTTTCCATTTATTATAATTACTTGGGCAAAATTAAAAATATTTTGATGGCCATTTAAGTATCATTCTGACCAAAGTCTATCATGGGATCAAGTAGTCAACTATTTTGAAATTATTTCTTCAAATAGTTTTCTTCCCTGTTGGAGAATCTGGGGACATGAAGTGCATAATAATGCAAGTATGACTTTGGATAGGTCAGACAGAAGCTTTATTAGTTTTGATCACAGTGAGAGGACATTCAAACAGCATTTTCTCCTCTACTGCCCTGTTCTGTGCCAAGTGATTACAGTGACCCTGGGTTTGTTTGTTGTTTGGTTGGTTTTTTGTTTTATTTGGTTTTGTTTTGGGGGGGGGGGGGGGGGGAAAAGGGTGGGGGGGGGGAGCAAAAGAAGGAAAGATGGCCAA
>JANIJG010021152.1:29251-39733 GCA_024611175.1 Megaceryle torquata
CAGGAAAAAAAAACCCCAACACCCATCTCAGTATCAGCTTGCTGTCAGACCCAGAGAAGCAGGAGCGGTCAGGAGCAAATGCCAGCCTAGCAAGGGTGGTACAGCAAGGAGAGGCTGAGATGTAAAGGGGACATGGGAGTCAGCCCTGCATCAGTGATTGAAGTTCTTTTAAGTTCCTATGGGCTTGAATTTGGCCCTTAGCATCTTCTGGCTGTTATGCAGGGTGTTGAACTGAGGTTCTGGCTGTCAACAGTGGGATGGTTCCTTACTCCACTTGGAAAACAGATGTGTTTTCACCTGAAAGACCTGGGAACCTTCAATTACAAGCAGAAAAATAAACTTATCTTCAACAGGACAAACACTGTGTCTTAAAAACAGGTTTGGACAATCTGCCTAAAGGGCTTTCTGATGTCTCATCCCATGGAGCTCAAGTGTTCTTCACCTATGGCCAAGCATGTTCCCCCAGAGGGAGAAAACCTTTCTCCCTTTGAAAGCAGCAAAACAGATTTGTTCCAGCTGCACCATTTGAGGGAGTGCACACTGCTCACTTTTTCAGATTTAAGAACCCTTCACATTAAAAGTTAGTAACAAATGTATCCTTGAAGACTGATTCCTGTTTAACATTCTATAGCTATGCAGACTGAGCGATATTACCTTGAGGTGGGTGCATTGAAAGATGACATTTGCAGTTGTGGTTTCTTATTCATTTGGTTATTATGTTCCCAAAAGCAACAGGGTAAAGAAACATATATCGCATCCAGAGTGTATTACTGTGACAACATAAAAAATTTTTATTTATAGGGTGTTTTGCATGGGTTTGTGTAGAGCTTCTAGTAGGAAGACATAAGAAACCGAGTGTCTTTTGTTCACATCTTTACTTCTTCCCAGGTGTGAAGCAGAAAGGATGGGTGTTCAGTGTGTCTCCCTATACATTCTGCTACTCCCTAAACACAATCCCTTTTACTAACACATCTAAAAGCCTCTCTCTCACTATGCTAGTATCATTCTCTAAAGGCCAGTTCTTTTTCTACCAAAACACTTCTACTACATTGTACCAGCCTCAAATAGCCAAATCAATCTTTTGATATGTATTCTAACTAGGGTGTGTGTGGTGGTGGTGTGTATCTGGGGGTTGAGTATTTAGATGCTTATGACAAGAAACTTAGGAAGAAACACTAATTATTTCAGAGGCAGTCATCCACATGCAGTGATGTAAGGTATTAAGCATAACTACTCTGCACTCAGCCTTAGCCTGATCTGAGGCGCTGCTTTGTCAACCCACCTCAGACTGACAAAGTTTACATACAAGTGATTGCAGATACTGTTTTTCACTCATCATTATTTACAACCTGTAGGAGAACATTTGACATTGGCTTTTATATTTATCTGAAAACATTTTCACATTTATCTGAACATAGTTAAAAAATTTCAGGACTTTGTAATGTGTCAAGTAGAAACATTATTGACAGGATAACCCAGAAGCATTACAATTAATGTTTATTTTACCAATAGAGCACCAGTTTAAATGGAAACTTCTTCTCTTGTCTCCTTTCATCATTTCTATGGAGTTGCAGAATTGAGAAGGTTCCAAAGCACTGGTATTTATGACCACAAAAGAAAACATAGGTTGTTGTAGGAGAACACACTGTTTCAACTTTGACATTAGACACGAAAAGGAATGGCTTGAGTTGAAGTATGTCTATTCTATTTCTGCTTCTTGAACCAATGCCTCATTTTCTTTGAGTGAGAAGTAAATTATTACTCAGACCAGATTCAGTATAAGATACCATGCTCAGCTGCATTTACAATAGAAGATATCATATATAGGACTTGAAAAAAAAGGAAGATTTGCCTGTAGCATTTTTGGTGGATAAAAACTCCCTAAGTTAATTTAAAAAAAACAAAACAAAAACACACACAAAAAGACGAGCAACTAATATGAGTAGACTGTTACACAATCAGTGGTAAAAATAGCAGGGACTAAACCATAAAGTTGCAAAGAAACTCCTAGAATGCCTTAGGAACAGCAACAGTGCAGCTCTCAGAGAATAAACTACAAGACACACCACAATCATACAAAGCTAACAGCTACTGTTGCCTCCCACAATTACAGCCAACCTGCCTGGACCTCAGAAATACAGTTTCTGTGGAAGCTGAGTTTTGTTTCCCTTATATCTGAGAAATGTAAGGGAAAAAACACTGCTTTTCATAAGGCCTGTTCAGTGGACAGGGGTCAGTGTTCTTGAAATCATTATAGGTTGGACAAATGTTTTACCTCATCCAGAATAGTTTAAGCATCACTTCAACAACATGTATTGGCCCACAGAAGCTTGACAAAGAACGTAACATTTCTTGATGTAAATTGCTGTGTAAAGCAGGGATAGTGTCAGAAGAAACTTGAGAAAAGGCCAGTATAAAAAAACCAAACCACAACAAAAATCCAAAACCAAACACACATCCTGCAAACAAATCTATGAAACCAACAACAAAAAAAAAAAACCAAACCCCTACCAAAAAAAGATTCTCTATTCAGATCAGCTGAAAGGCTGTTTCCAAAAGCAAAAAAACCCTTAGAAACTAAACACATTTCTATATAGCATACAAGATACTACAGAATTTACACATCTTCCATGATTAAAATCATCCTTCTCACCTTTACCCTATCTTCCCTTCTTTTTTTATTTAGTTGCATAAAGGCAGAAGTAGTATAGAAAGCTAAGACATATACCTGATTCTCTCTCACTCAAAAGCAGGAATGTACTTTACACAGGATTTTTTTTTTTTTTTTCTCCTTTTTAAAAGGAATGTAGTACTTCATTTTCTTCCATTTTCCTTTGCCCAGGTCTGCTGTAATATCCTTCCTCCTGTTTTGCCCAGGTCTGCTGTGATGTGAATACAGTACAAACACATGTATATATGCACATTACATAGAGTGATATACACACAGACAAGGTACATAGATATTTATTTTCATGTAAGAGTAAAGAGGACAGACAAGAGCAACAGGACTATTTAAAAGGGAGAAGAGAAACACCTGGAGATACGTTTCAGTTTTTCCATTCCAGATGCTAATACTGACAAATTCAGCTACTAGAAGGCTCAATCTCCCCTATAACTGTTAAAAGTTACTTTTAGTTTTCATTTCTAAATTACCCTTCTCTATGTTGAAACAGGTCCTGAAGGCCCAGGGATTCCTCCTCAAGGTGAGTGTGAGAGAGGCCTGTAAATCACAAGCCTCCCAGAGGTGAGATGGCAGGGGAAAAAAAAAAAAGAGGAGAAAAAAATCAGAAGACTGGTGAACAGAAGGTAAGAGAAGGAAGAGGCGTGAATGTGTAAAGCAATAAAGAGTAAGGAACTAATCTCTAAAACTCAAAATGAACAGGAAGAATTCCTGTCTACCAGGTTCAGATCAAAGAGTTTAAAAAAAATAACCCCGTGGGGAGAATTGCTGAAGTCCCATGCAGCAAGTGTCTGCTCTGACATAGATACATTCAGCAACTAAAATAGGAAGAGGAAAGAGTCAAAGCATAATAGAAAAACACAGCTATCTTAAGAAGAATATTGCAGAATTTCCTGAAAACTGAATAAATACTTCCAAACAGCTGCCTTTGTACTTTGGAGGTATTTCAGGCATATGTAGGAACACTCTTTCCATTTAATGTGATTGTATGTACTGGATATTTTAAACATACATACTATCTGTTACTGTTCCAACCCACATCTGCTGTGGTTTGAAGAGATCTATAGCTACCAGACACCTATCATTACAAGCTTAACACCGAAGCAGGGGGCTCCTGTGCACACATCTGTAAGTGCCTCCTTTAAACAACAGGCTCTGAAACACACAAGCACACAATTATTCCTTGCAAGGGCAGTGCATTTACAAGCTGTAGCCAAATTTTAACATTTTAAAGAGTGCATCAAGAACAGTTAGACATTGAGATAGGCACTGGTTTATAGCACTATATAAAAATATAAATAATGAGGCTGCAGGAAAAGTAAAAAAGGAAGAAGGGCCAATACTTAATAGACCCAGTGTTAAATTGCCTGTGCCTTATGGAATACAAAACTTCAACGGACTTTAAGAAGGAAATGCAGGTTTTTTTGTTAGCTGTGATATGCAAACATTACGGGACTTTTAATACAAACGTACCCTTGCAAAGCACAAAGTTTGTCTTGATCTGTTGCTTTATTGCAAATGCAACATTAGCTGTTATTATCAATGGACATCAAAAGAACATGCAACTCTAAGTTCTCCATAGATCGTGTGCGACACTGGAAAAATGAACTGAGTTTACACCTGAACCACAGTATTAGATCCACAGTATTAGGTTTGCACTGCAGAGAGTCAGAGGAAAGAAGTGAGAAACCAAAACTGAACAAAAGAATTTGCAGAGCCTGGCAAGACGACAACCTGCCTTCCCAGCGGCTGCAGAATGAAGGAATTCAACAAGGTACATATATTTTGGTATTCTTAAGGTCACTGACTGAGTGACGTGACGTATCTGCACTGTTAACACTAAAAGCCAGTATAACATAAGCTTACATATGATTCCCCCTCCTCCACAATTCCTCATGAACTGAAAATACATAAATTTTTCATTTGCTTATTAGCAATTTTCTCAGGGAAGAAGGGAGAAAGCTCACAGATTTGAAACTAGCTTCCGCATGTGCAGAGCCTCTTTTTAGGTCATAGTCACAGTAAGTAATTTAGTGTAGAACAAGCCTTGATTTCTTTTTGGGTCATTCATGTAAATATAAATCAGGGTTTACCTCAAAAAATATTACTCTAGAATCTCAGAATTCAGGTTTCAATAAGTCAAAAGAAAAGTCAAACAGTAGGGGAGATTATTCACTTAAGATACAGATACACAGATTTTGCCAGCTCTGAGGGGACCCTGCTTATATGCAGGCACAGGATACAGTCATGAGATATTCCACTATTTAATGGAAAGGTTCTGAGCCCTCTCCCAGAAGGAAATATTGAGCAGCATACATCTTTCATCTTACACCACCAGTGCATTTTAAGGGGAATTTATGCAGTTCTCATAACGTTAGAGGGAAATAAATTTCTACCCTGCACTGACTCTGAATTAATACCCACACACATGCACACAATCTAATCCTTTGAACCATCTTCACTTTTATCTATTTTATTAATATTTCCAAGTATTACTTGCAAATGGCATTCCTAGACAGTAGCCCAAGCACATTTGGAATAAAATTACTCTTACTGGCTCTACAGCAAAACAAAATGCATTTGTGTAGATGCTGCATTTGCGTAGATGCTGCATTTGCAGCTAGTCCAAGGTGAATTAAAAATCACTCCATGATGCAAGAAGATCATTATTCCTAACATGCTGTTTAAGCATTAACTTGCTTTAAAATTGCACATGCCATACCTCTGGGCGTGACACACTTCACTGTAAGAAGTAGTAACAATAAACCACAAACAAAAGGCTACAGAAAGTTGCCTATGACTGGTGTTTTAGAGAATAATTAGCTGGAAGACAGGAACAATGACTAACTCATGCTCAGTGGATCAGTCTCAGGAGTGATAGATGGTGATAGTTGCACTATTTCCTTTTATTATGTTGAGAAACTGAGCTAAGCATCCCCTCATAATTAATGATACAGTAAACACAGTAGTGTCAGCAAAGAGGGCAACCCGAGTACTTTCAATGAAAAAAAGACCAGACTTTAGATTCCTGGAAAAGCTAACACTCTTCTACGTGGAAGTGTTATTGCACATTCATACTCCACTATCACAGCAGTCCATTTCTAACTCACGAGCTCTCTTGAAAACTATAAACAGAAAAATCCATTTATTCCTTCCTGGTATCATGCCCTGGAGCCATATAGAGGCTACACAGGTGATGCAACTGGCTCCTACCTATCTTACTCCTGGTCCAGCTGACTATATCAACAAAATGCACTTTCAGCTACTGCATACTCCATTAGTTCAGTAACATAAGTGTTAAGTAATCACAGAGTTCATTTCAGATTAAAGTGACTTCAGCTTGATGTTATATAATCATATGCTTATGCCAGGTACCAATTCAACAGGAAAAATTCTAGAGCCTTTAATCCCTCAATGGCAACTAACATATTAGGGTTTTTTCAAACCATTTGACATCTCCTAGATGGATTTTAATTTTTTTGTTTAAAGGAGAAGGATGTTTCTGGTTTGATACATGGCATTTCCCTTTACATTTCCTGCTGCAACTCTTCCTCATTTGTCCAAGGGAAATGGAGGTCAAATCTACTAACACAAATTCACATAGAGAAGCAGGGACAGGAGTGGAAGGAAGTGTGGAGAGATAACCCTTCCCTAATTATTCCTGTATTATGCACAAACAAGATATATGATATATATAATGATTTTATGATTCCATGTCCAAAGTAAATATTCATAAAACATGGTTGAACATTTAAAAGCTTATGAATTATGTATCAGAGGTAGTTGGTGAATTGTTCTTATCAAGCTGCACACACAAATGTGGATTAGATGGCATACAGTCCACTCTGGAGATGGAAATCTAGTAAACCTCTGGATTTCCTGATCTAACAAGAAATATCTGGAAGTGGAGCAGAAACAGCAAGTAAACATCATATAGAAAGAAACTTCTAACCAAGACTGGACAGAGAGCAACTCACTGTGCTCCATGTTTAATTACCTCCTTTACATAACAGAGTTTCATTTTCCTATAAGAAAAAGATGTGTCTGGTTTTAAATAAGAATTTTCCATCACTTTTGTGAGACTGGATTGCACTTCAAAGATTGCACAAACACTACTGGAAATCAGGTCAGGTGGAGCCACTGGCATTTAAGACTCAATTAAAGGCTAAAACTATCATATAAACAACAATGAAACCTAAGAGTTTCAGGAAATAGGGATGAAATCCTTTCCACGGCTGAGGCTGAAATAGAACAAGCAATTAAGAGCTGGAAAGGATATTCTGCAAAGGCTTCAGAAATCTAGTGGACTAGTCTGATGCACATTAAACTGGAGATCCTGAGCCACTGACTGCAGCCAAGGTTCAACTGTGAGACTTCAGAGCAAGAGCTCCAATCATTTGCACTTGCCACAGTAATTACCGAGATCTACCATCCTACCATATCCCGAAGAGCTAATGAAGTAGTGTAATTTAAGAACTTATTACTTATTCTATAGGTGTCCTTGACCTGCAAAGTTTATTTCAAAGGAGACATGCCTGAGTTGTTCATCAGCAACACAAACATTTGATTCTCTGCACCATAACAGGAAATAAACTTTGCATGCACAATCTGAACCTGAATTCTTCAGTTGAAGTTAATTTGGGTGTAAGTAACACAATGTTTGGCTTGTAATGTTTCTACTATAATTCCAGTAGTGTTTTCCACTGTTGAAAACCCCAAATGAAATACATGCTTCTGAAGCTTTGCACAGAAAAAAAACAATACTGAAAATTTACCATTAACTTCTACAACACCATATAATCTTTATTAAAGTACCCAACAGCTTACAAAGTGCATTACTGGTTTTTATTTTAGCAGTAGGTTCTAGGGAATATGATGGATATTATTTCCCCCCTTTCTCAAAGCTCACTAGGCAGGTAGCCTGGATGTGGTTCTTCAAAACCAGCCTGGATGTGGTTCTGCACCACCTGATCTAGGTGAACCTGCTTTAGCAGTGGGGTTGGACTAGCTGATCTCCAGCTGTCCCTTCCAACCCCTAACACTGTGTGATTTTGTGAAAGGATATTTAATCTCTCATTTAACTTCATAACATCAAGGTTAAAGCGGTGTTTTGTAGCTGCTGTGTTTGTATGGGCAGTTATGCAAATATCACTGGACAAGCAAACAGAAAGGAAACTAGGACATAAATGTTTAACTTAATAGGTTAGGTTGAGGTATTTCTAACAATGGAATAAACCACCAGAATTCCACTAGTACTTGAAGACAGCTTCTAGTTCCTAGAGCAATTATATTCTGGTATAATTTCTAATTGAAGCAGAAGGAGCAAAAAAACTAAATTACTTTTGATGTGAAAAAATCACTGAATAGCAAAAGTAATTGTATTGATGTCGTACCCAGAAAGCAAGGCATAGTGGTGAGCAACCAAGGAAATGTGTGAATTGTATGAGCTATAGCATGTTACTTCAAAAAAAGCCACCCCAAACACCGACCAACAAAAGTCAACGTAGATGAACACTTCAGAAGCATGTCAGGAGCAGTAACCTTTTAGCTTGCTCTTGACCATTGACAGGCACTTCAACAAGAGCTACCCATTAGGAAGCACCAGTGCCATGCCCTGCTCTGACAGAAATAGGTTGCTGTCAGAGTGCCCCAAGAGCAGTACTCCTGAGAAATATGATGGTTTCTCTTGTTTGGAACAGAACTTATCTCAAGAGCTCTGCTTTGCTACTGTACAACAAAATGCAGACAAAAGAGGTATTAGGTACACATGAGCAGGTATGTTGCAGCATTTAAGTCTCCAAGAAACAGAATATTTTTCAGAGATGCAAAGATGGTTGTTCCTGGTGAGTATATAGAAAACTATGATTTATCTATGAACAGCATGATGATGGCTGCAATAAAGCAATCGGTTTCCATGGTTTAGGACCTTTTCAAAGGGGAGAATAAGGTTCACTCCAACAGTGACTCAAGGTGGACCTCTCCACAACAGTAACTCCCTGACGAGGTTTTCCTTTCTCCCCGCTTATATATATGTGGGAGATTTTGACCTTACTTTTTAGAATCTTACAGACATCCCACTGACTAACAGTAACAGAGTTTTTCTAGCAGGTGAGGAAGGAAAGGCTATTCATGGTGCTGCACTCATCACTGCACTGCTGAAGCTTAGTCACTCTCTTGAGGCTTTTATTTAAATACTAAGGAAATTTAAGGGGTCTTCTCTTTGACATTTGAAGGCGCACCACCACCTTGTCACATGGTCTGACAGCACTGAGTGAACTATTACTTCAAAGTCATTTTCAATTTTCTTCCACTCTATTTCAATCCCATTAATTTGTATTCATGAATTTATTTTGAAGCCAAATGTGTATTACTTTCCACTTGTAGACATACAATTTCATTTGCTCTCTTTGAGGCCACTTAAATAGCAGATCTAAATCCATTTTGAATTTTACCTGCTGTTCAGCAGTGACCTCAATTTTTGACTTTGTGGCATCAGCAAACTCAATTAGTTTATTTCCCACATCTAGGTCATTGATGTTGGCTAGAAACAGAAGAGGTCAAAGCACTGATCTCTGTGAAACTCTCAATGCCAGCCAAATGTGCCTTCTCCATTTTTTGTTGTATAATTGGGGTTTACTCATTTTTATGAATCATCTCTAATGTCTGAACATCATATGCATTGAAAAGCAATGTGGCAACAAAAGCCCTCTCTTTTTTGAGCTGCCAAGAACATAATTTCATGAAAGTAAAAATTATCACTGTTCATATTTGCAAGACTCTGAAAGAAGGGGGTGGGGAGTGTGTAGGAAGAGTGAAACAGAACAAAGCAAACTAGATGGAAAATTTGGTTATAATTGGTATAATTGCAAGACACCAGTACCAGAAAAGCAGAAAGATCTCCTTAAGTAAGGGCTGGCTGCTAGAATAAGTTTAATTCAAGAAAGCCACTTGAATTTTAAAGGGACTTTTTCTACCCTTTCTGCTATATCTTATCCTGACCTTCAGCTGTTAGGAAGTCACAAATCACTCACAACTCAGGTTCTAAGGGTTCTCTGGAAGTCATCTATCCCAACGTCCCAGCTCAAAGTATGTCTACTTCTAACCATTCATTCAGGGCTTTGTTCAGTTAGGTTTTGAATATCTCCAAAGACTGATATTTCAAACTCATTTTGGTACCTGCTTTGGTGTCTGACCTGCCTCATGGTGAAAAAAAATTTTTTTTTCCTCATATTGAGATAGCATGCATTAGACTAGGAGAAATTCTTTCTGCCATGTGCCCTTCTACTTCATGCCTCCAAGAAAAGTCTAATGCCATCTTGGCTAAAACCACTTACATCTTTGCCAGCTCATTGACCACCTTAAGTCAGGTCTATATATTACATTTACAGACGAGTGAAGTACGCAACTGAAAGTCAGAATGAAAAGACAAAGCCATGTGCAAGATAGTTCATTACAGCTACATTTAAAAACTATGTCTGTGACTCTGCCTCCTACAAGACTTGTCCCCAACCCTTGCAGAGTGAGCACACCATCTGCAAGACTAGGGTTTCTTATAGAGCAAGGGCCCTGATAGCTGATGGCTTCCTACACCAACATTCAAAAGACAAATATTCCCATCATAACAAGAGACAATCTCTGTGTTAGTTATGTTTTGTCATTGCAACACTTCTACATTTTCTGTTTGTTTTGATGGGATTTTTTAAAGGTTTTTTTGGGGGATGGTGGGTTTTTTCTGTGTTTCCTCCGCCCCCCCCCCCCCCCTCCTCTTCGTGTCTGTCTCTTCTCTTTCATGACCGCACCTT
>JANIJG010021152.1:39833-56375 GCA_024611175.1 Megaceryle torquata
TTTTCTTGTTTTCCCCCCCCCCCCCCCCCCTTTTTACTTGTAGGTACAAAGCTTAAGAGCAGTCTCATAATTTCCACTTCCATTGAGCACATTATATTTAAAATCATGTCTAAGGGAACACTAAATTGTAGATTTATTTGGGTTTGATTCCCAATAGAACCTTTGCTAAAGCATTCAACCATAAATAATTTTAGAGACAAGTTGTTTTCATTCTGAAATTCCAAAGCAGAACAGAAGCATTACACAAGCTATAGGAAAGATAGTTGGAGGTCCCAACATACCATTAATGAAGGTCTAGCTGCAAATGGATTTTGGAAAGAAAAAAAAAAGTATTACTTTATCCACTAAATTGTCTAAATAATATTTTCCCTTTATGAAAAAATAAAATAAGTGGGCAGCATCTCCTATGAGTCTGTGGAGCAAACCCAGAGAAACCTGGCAGTAGGATGATTGACAAACCACTAATTGATGACTTAAATATTACGACACTGCAAGTCCATTTTACATTCATTATTAAAAAAAAGGCATTTTAAAATTTCAAGCTTCTTTATCAACGTAAAAAGAAGAAAGAACAATTAATGATGAAAACATCCCTTGTAAAACAATGACCATGGACAGCCTTAGACAGTTGCCAGTAAACTGACCTTGCAAACAGTACCTGTAGTAGGTAAATGTAGTTCTGGGAAACACTAATTTTTAACAGGCCTAATAGCTGGAGATAATATTGAAAATTATATTTCTGATTTATCAAGCTGTAATTAAAAGAAATTGAAACATAACAATAAGCAAAACTTTATATTTTAGAGCTATTACACAAGAGTCATGTCCCAGTCATCCTAGTTCCAGGTGAAAAGTGAAACAAAACAAAACAGTCTGACAAACAAGCAAGAAAAAAAAAATCAATAAAACCCAGCTAACACTTAGCTGGAATGAATCACATTCTCATTACTTTCTGGCTATAGCAGTTGAAGAAAAGAAAGAAAAAAAAGTCTGGAACTCACTGAGTTTTACCTACAAAGGGATTGATTTTTATTTAAACAGCTTAGTGCGCCCTACAGAATGCGTGACTTTCTATAACTGTGATTGCTATGAGTCAGGTATTTATTTTTTCACCAAAACACAGCTTCCCCATCCCAGAAAAAAAAAAAGTAAATATGGCTATCAATACTTTGGACCAGCTTAAGTTTTCTAATTCCTGCATTTATAAGGATCAGCTGGGTTCTGTCTCAAGATAGATCACCTGAATTTTCAAAGGACATTTTCTGGAACACACTGCTAAGTAGACAGGGTTGCAATTGTAAAAGAACTTAGAAATGCTTCCAATTTTCCATGCACAATTTGAAGAGGCTTTCTGAATTGTGAGCTGTAGGTAGGCAATTTGCTGAGTTCAGCTAAACAAAGTAAACACGGCATCTGCATGCTAAGGCCCTGGCCACTGCTCAAAGAATTCCATTTATTCCTAGCACTAGAGCCAAGGCTGATCACTCCTCAGTGAAAACATCTACTTCATAAGATCTTCGTAGCTGTATGTATTGTCAGTACTGTTGTTAAAACTGTGGTCTTCAGATTATTCCCTCTGTTTTCACAAGGTTTTCCATGTGCTTTTTTTAGCATGCTGCCAAATGAGCTAGCTGCAACATGTTGGCAGCCTGCAGTAACATGATAGGAAAAGTGAAAGATTGAGACGAATAATAAAAATACTTCTACGGAGTATGTATGCAGTAGGAAAGAGTAGCTGTGCAAAGTTATCAGAAGGGATAGGGGGAATTGTCAAACCAGCAGTGGAAATCACTCACCCTGTTAACCTTGACTATAGCACCACAGCCAAAAGCAATTAGCAGCTTAGCTCAGGAATTAAACCAGGCCATGTAGGCTTCAGCAGTGTTCCTCAGACAACGCAGGAAGACTTTAAGTGTAGATGGCATCACGATACAGTCAGGTACACATGCTAGGATGTGTTTTCCTAGCAAACTGCCCAGCCAACTGAGGTGCATGCTGTGCAATCAAAGGAGACATCATGTGGATCTTATCTTTATATTTTTCCCAGTCACCTACTATTAGTCTTCTACATTCCTAAGCCTTCTTTTGAAGTGTTTTCAGCTCCTTTGTTTATTTAAAAATAAGGTTATCTGAAGACAATACATAAGCTAGCATAGTAAGTCAATTGAACCTACTCTTTCTTTCCATAAATATTTCTGAATAGTATGTATAGATCAAAGAAAAAATTCTTTCTTTCACTAACAAAAATGGGAAATAAGGCAATGAAGGAATTTGGTTTAGCTTAAATTACGTTAACACACGTACCTTTCTCTATTTTAACTTCCAAACACTTTCTGAATAGGACATCTTATAAATAGTTTTCTATGCAAATCTAAAACCTTTTAAATTTACAATTGCAAAGTTCACTGCATCCCAGAAGGCTTTTTATGTATAGGCAAACAGTTTTTTGATACAAGCCACAGCAGCAGGCATTGGCACTTGGAAGCTATGACATTAGGACTTTTCCTTCATTGTGATGCAGAACCATTGGCCAGTGACTTAATCCAAGCATTAATAAATTCTGTTCTATTCTCTCAGAAAAAATAAATGAATATTACAGAAGGGTTTTAAAGAAACATTCCAAGATATAGACAGAAATATAAATATTGCCAAGGAATGGATGAATACGGAGGAAATTAAGGGCATGAAGTCCTTTCTAATGCAAATTTAGTTGAAAGGCAAGAATAAAATTAACGTAGTCTTGACCTAGACAGGTTAAGGATGCCAACATTTATCACAAAAGCAGTTATAGTCACCTATCAAAAGCTGAGCCTCATTCCTTACATAGTTCACAAGTTTCAAACAGAAACAACAAAAGAGAAAGGTCATCTGAATCTAAGCAGGGACACCACAATCTGCCATCTATGTGGCATCTCTGTTGGGACAGTAGTAAACTTTGAAGGCAATCTACATTAATGACCTTTCGCAAGTGCTGGGGGGGGGTTGTGCTGCAAAACTGATGCATCATCTCCTACATGTGCATGATCATCCAGGTTGCATCTTCTCATATGATCAGACAACAGAGGTACTGAACAAACCATCTCATAATAGTAAAACATTTCCCTCTTACTATTACTTAGTCTGAATTATGACTGACCAATGCAGAACAGAAAATAATTCCCTGAATGTATTACTCCTGCCATCACTGATGATTTGTTGTAACTGACATATAGACTTGTGTACCATCACACCAGGAGGGACTGCAGGCTACGGTTTCTCCAGGGACATTTTACGATTGCTGTATGAAATATTCTAAGTCCAAAGCTGCAGTCTGTGCTGCAGTTTTACCCCCCTTATGACAAGGGATAATTCTTTATGCATTCAGAGCAGATCTCTTGGATTCCACTCCCAGAAAGGAAATTAATCCCTTTTGACATATTTGAATCTAAGAACTCCTGCTTAATCATGCTTGTTGGAATAATAATAATTAAAAAACCCCAAACTAAACAGCCACAACAACAAAAAAAACCCAAAATAAAACAACTTTTCAACCTTCAGAAAGGCTCAATACACCCATCTGTTCCAACTAAATTCTGCACAAGAATGAGAAAACTCCACAAAAGGGATTTGATCTCACACAACCTCAAGTCATTGGGAATTTTCTCAGTGACTTGAATGGGAGTAAGATCAAGTCCAGGGAGCATAGCAGGTCAGCCACTTGCCCATGAGGTATTGATTGAGAGCCCGGTGTCCTTTTTGAAATAGTATGTTTGACCCTCAGGCTAAATGGACTGGCACAGATGATCTACACTGAATAGAACGCTATCAACTCAGATATTCATTGAAAGACTCACAGAAAACTGGCATTTCTCTTCCTCCTCACATGCAGGCTCATATAGTTATGTAGGAAGCTGTTTCAGTATAAAAATGTTTTTAGCCCTGAGTTGTAGAAAGCTTGAAAAGTCCAAGCCCTAAAGGCTAAAAAAATCAGAAGGCATGTTAAAACAAATGTGAGGCTTTTTTTTTTTTTTTGCAGACCAGAGTTGAGATTTTCAAACCTTTAAGACAACCACTGTTAAAAGTTCAGCAAGTCTTTTAATATTTGATTTTATTTACTAAAAATTGGAAAACACAAAAAGTAGAACTATATATTACTTTAAGTGCATGATAGCTATGCAAGCCCCTTAATTCAGATACAGTAAGAAAAGTTAGTTGGATTAATAGGAAGTTATAGTATTGATTACTTTGAAATCTGCAAACATTCCAACTACTGTGAATGCCTAAACACACCACTCCAAATATTTGGTTAATTCTGACATACTAAAGGACTGCTTTGAATACAAGTATAGAAAAGCACATCTGTATGAAAACACAGCTCATGGAAGTTAAAAACTCCTTCTGCAACAGTGCAAAGACTGTGATATAAAGTCTAAAACAAAATTTCAACTATTAACTGAACAGGGCCATAATTTTAGTTTATGTAAACAGTTTCAGACTGTACCAAGAGTCTCGTTACTTCAGAAGCTATAAACACCGTATTGCACTAATCAACAGAAAAAAATGCCACACAGAAAATAGAGTGGAAGAGTTAAAAATAGCTTGGAAAGAAACTCACCTTACTGAGGCAACAACAGTAAAATTTAACTTTTCAAAATTTGCTGAGGGTGGTGGGGAATTTTCATGAACAAATCTGTTCATTCTAAAATGCCTTTATAACGAGATTACAGGTTTGGTTTTTTCCTTCTCACACCAAGGGGAAAAAAAAAAAAGCCCGAGATAAAAATTTCAGACAAAATTTGAAACACTGCTGTGATAACTGGTATTCAATTTAAACATCTTTTTTTCCTCTGTCATACTCCTTTAGGAATGATGCAACTGGTCACTACAGAACAAGGTCTCCTATTTAATGACAAATTGGGTCAGGTAAAGGGATGGGCTGAACTCTCCCAGAGCAGAGATAATACAAGCAGAAAAAGTCAGAAATCCATTCAGCTAGACCCTACAGCATCAATCTAAACTGGGAGAGTCCTGTGAAGAGCAGAAGAAAATTCAGTCTCCTCGCATCCTCATGTGGTAACATTTGCAGCACTTCAGAGCCACTACCAGGTAATCGGATTGAGAGGAAAAACCGCTCAGAAAGAAACCCCTTCCCTAAGGACAAAATGGAGAGCAGACAGCTACATTTCCTATTCCGAGTGTTCCTGACATTAAAAGATTAATAGTCTAGTTTATCTTCCAAAAGATAACACCCTTTTACCATTTTGAGGATACTCACTGTAGAAAACTGTAAACTGAACCATCAAAAAGTACTAAGCAATTTAGAGTCCCATCACTCCTTAAAAATGCAGTGATGAAAATGAAAGTGACTGGTGCAGGAGAGAAATTGCTCAGCTCAGATGACTTAAATCAGGATCAGAGGGGCTTCTTGATTTATCAACAACACGTAATTAACTGGAAAATCAATCACTATATATTAATAGTCAGTAACAACAGTACAACAGGTAAACCACAACACTAGACATGAAATATTAATTAATAACTCTAAATGTCTAAACAACCTTCTGTAAGCAGTCCCAAAAAGTACAGGAAGTTCCACCTCAATAATGAGGAAGGTCTTGTAGAGCACTAGAGCAGACTCCACAGAGAGGCTGTGGAGTCTCCTTCTCTGGAGACTTTCAAGACCTGTCTGGATGTTTTTCTGCATGATTTGTTCTAGTTTTGTCCTGCTCTGGCAGGGTGGTTGGACTCGATGATCTTTAGAGGTCCCTTCCAACCCCTAACATTCTGTGTAGGGTCTGCCTTATGCAGTCTTCAGAAGTTCTGTGACTACTGAGATCATTGACTAATTCCATTTGTAAAGGCCCTCAAGAGTCTGCTGCTCAGAATACATTCAGCTGTAAGATTAGACCAGGTTACTCGGAGCTTGACCCAGTCAGGTCTAAACCCTTCAAGGCTGGAGGCTGCACAAACATTCTAGGTAACTGCTCCACCTCAGTGTCCTTGAGGAGGGAATAGTTTTTCCTTATATCCAGACTGAACTGCTCATTTCAAATTCTGCTCATCTCTCATTCTCCTGCCACACACTGCTGTGAAGAGCCTGGCTCCATCTGCTTCATAACCTCCCAATTAACATGGGCAGGCTGGTCTCAGGTCCTCCTAAGGCTACTTCTCCAGGCTGAAAAAGCCCAGATGTCAATCCTAATTTGTCACCACAGACACAGTCCACCGCTACCTGAGCACTTTAGGCACTAGGATTTCCTGGAGTTTTTTCACAGTTCTCCTGAAAAAATAGTTTTTCTAAGACATAAAATCATATAATCCTAGAATGGTAGGGGTTGGAAGGGACCTCTGGAGATCATGGATTCCAACCCCTCTGCCAATACAGGAACACATCCAGGTGTAGGATTCTACACTTATCCTTGTTGAACTTCCTTAGGTTCATTAGGACATGGACTGTAACACAAAGCCAGTGGTGTAGGAATTGCACTGTCGAGATGTTCTGCTTTACTGAAGACTGCAGCTCACCGTGGGATAGAGAAGAAGCCACAACTACCCAAGTTATCTAGAGATAAACTTATTATGCAAGACAAACTGAAAAAGCCCCTCCTAGAAACAAAGAATATTGACTTTCCAGTCCCTTAGAGAGAGATAAAATGGCAGCAACAAGATTACAAAATAGAGGACTTCCACTGTCAGCAAAGAACTCCTACTAACAGTGCAGTCAAGTCCTGCTGAACAATCAAAAACAAAGTTGGATGACTCTTGAGAGAACATTAGGCCATAAGTTACAACCAGCTCCTATTTATTTGCCCTCTCAACAGATGATACTTCCAATGGAATTCTACATTTAAATATACATATAGATTTAGATACTCTTAACGCTGTCCCAAAGCCCTTTCAGAAGTTATGGGGAAATCTACCTGGCCCTCTGGAATGAGCTACAAAAAAGCAAATAGCACGATTAATGTGCAGGGTGTTACAGAAAGGCAATCTTACTCTAATCATTTTGGGAAGGTCTGATGAGAACTTGAGGATAACATGTTGTCCATAGAGGATTTAACCAAGTACTAGTGGAGAAAGGAAATAGCAGAAGAAAGTAATAGTGACCTCATTAGTAGCACAAGATGCTACTTTATCTTTCAGTGAGGGCCTGGTGCTGTTCAGAAGAGACTCTCCTAGGTCTCATCAAGCTCAGGTATCATCAGCAAGCAAACCACTCAGTTATGCACATGAGATCCCTGTTATCCCACCTTGGGCACACCACATTCTTACAGAGGCAGCCATCTCCCATGTCCCCTGCCTTGACAAGACTGTAAATTCCACCTACTTAAAAAGCAGGGATTATGCCATTAATTCTTAGTAACAGACGATTCAGATATCCCTCTGGCTCTGACCTGCCATAACACAGGCCACATAACAAATACCTGTGGTTCAAAGGCAAGCTCTATAAAGCATGTTTAGCATCCCAGCAGAGTCCCAGAGCGGGTGGCAGTATGTTCTAAATAGTCTTCCCTCCTCTGAATGACCTGGACAGAAAATGCCCTGCCAAGTGAATTTTTAAGGCTTTACAGGAATGCAGTTAACTTGACTCACCTGGGAGGACTTTATAGGCCAAAGATCTTAACCTCTGTCTGTAAACACAAGACAAAGCAAGAGTTCCAGAGTCAGAAATCAGTCCAAGCTGTTTTAAAGTTCATACATCAAGTCAAAAATATGCCTTAAAGCTAATAGGTGATAAAATTTCACGTCTTTTGTAGATTTCAAATAATTTCAGTGAGTATGTAAAACAAATCCCATCTTGAGAAAAAAATAAAGCAAGTGCTTTAAACAAGCCTGTTATCTGATTATTCCCTTTACTAATTGATATACAGAAAGGATGTTCTGCTTTTGGCACTCTTCTAATTTAAGTAGCATGCATCACACAGGACTGTGGGGATCAAACCAGACCAGTGTCAGCATGCTATGTCTTGCCCCTGCACAGACATTCAGCACTACAAGACAAGAAACCACTACAAGATGACAAATTTACAAGACTAAGTATTAAAATTAGCATCTACTGGCAAAGGGGGTGGTGGGAACTAAAAAAAAAAGTCACTGAACAAAATGTGTCCATTGCACTTTAAGTGGAGAATGAAAAATAATCTCACATGAATTCAAGTCAACTAAAAATCTAAAAATGAGATGCCAGTGTCAGCAGAACTTGTAACACTCAGAAAAGTTCACCTTCTGAAGCAGAAATAAGACACCAAATAAAAACCATACTTTTTAACATCAGTGCTCATTCTTAGCACTCTTGGAAACATTCACAACATATTCATACAACCAAGACAACAGATACATGCATTTTCCCCTCCTGAAAATACAACATCCACCATTAATTTTATATTACTTCATTTTATTTAGAGAAACCTAAGTGTCTTTTTACCATTGTGTTATCCTTGGTCCCTCAAAAATGGAAGCCATCATTTACGGAGACACAAAGTCATCCTACTAAGGATGCAGAACAGTTTCCATATGCACATCTTAGAAAGCATCCACAGAAAAAAAAACCCAAAAACACTAGATTCTCAAACTTATCAGACAAGCTTCAAAAGGAGAGACAGTTCCGAGTTCTGAGAAAATGGGCATCGTATTAAAATCTCTTTACCCACTCTTGTCTCAGCAGCTGAGGCTCAGTCCTACAGATGGCCTGCCTACTTTGAAAGCTTTTCTGCAGCACCCTCTGCCAAATATTGTGCCTGGAGTGTCAGCAAGCAAAAATAATAAAGAAAAAAAAACAACCCACACCACAAGTTATGTTCAGATTTTTGCAGATCTAAGTGTCACAGTGTAAGGCCAACCAAAAAGCACCACCCAAATAAATGAGACCTTGGCTGCATCTGCCTGTCTGTGATTATGCAACATATGTTAATATCTTGATCCTGTTTTCCAGCATATCTACCTGTTACAAAATATATGTGTTTTTTAACACCTTTGAAATGGGACAGCAGAGGGTTATCACAGAAACAACCATTGGTAGGGGAACACTTAACCCAGGCACCTGGCATCATGTAACAGGCTGCATCTTACAAAGGTGTGAGGGTCAGGTTGGCAGCTGAGACCCTGCATGGCAGCTGGGCAAACCAAGTGTCTCATCTCCCAAGCCCCTTGCCTCTATCTAAACTGGACCAGAGGGCAGGGCTTGACATTGGTACAAGCACATGAGGTGTGTAATAAAATAGAAATTGCTATCCATCTACTATACCTGCCTTTATTAGTAAATAAATTCTAGGTTATATGTCACAGAGTGCTTAGACATTGCTGTTGTGGCCAACTCAAGCTCCCCCATAACATACAAAATAATCACTTCCTATTTTATTTAATAGTATTAGGCACCTCAGTACTCCAGAAAAGCAAAGGGCTGGGTTTTTTTGTGGTCTTATCTCTGATGTCATCAACTCAGATTTTACATGGCTTCTACAGAAGACACAACAAAAGGAATGTGTGAGGCTAGGCACACCACAGAAATGCACACTGAAAAGATCTGCCAGACAGATGAAATCACCTACAAGAGACTGAAACAAATTTTATTCTCACATGGGAAGTAGACACCACACTGAAATGGATTTTGAGAGCAGAAATTAGCTTGCAAGTTACAGTTAAAGCACTGCAACTCCATCTACTTCAAAGCAACCATAAATTTACAACATCATATTGAGCTCTTGATCCACCCCACCTCTCCTTTTTGTAACTTTAACAGGCTAATTACTTCTGCAAAATTAAACTGATCTCTCTTCCTCTTTCCTTACAAGATTGATTCCATGAAATCATTTAATGATATTTAAACTATTATGCGAAGCATAAGTGACTAACCTAAGGTTTAAACATCAGCTATTATTAATGAAGTGTTTTAAAACACATTTTGCTGATGTGCCCACAGCTGGAATTTATAACAGAGGTTTACAAGGTCACAGAACAGCATAGAAATCTTTTGCTGAATCACTACAGAAGCGTTACCTTTAATTTATCCCTTGGGGAAGGAGAAGATGGAGCTAAAGCACAGAAGTTACACATTAAAAATATTTATAAAATATAATGTCAAAGGCACCAGACACTTAAAAGTTTAGGTTCATGCTGAAATTTAAGCATCAGACACAGACATCACACTGCTTTTTCCTCCTACTGAAAAGGGATTTCTGTGTAAGGTAAATCTAACAAACTAGCCCTAGAAAGTACACCTCCATATAAAAAAGGAAAGGTTTAGGCTTTTTTGCTCTTGAATCTCTGTAGCACGTGTATGTTTTTGCAATCCTTGACAAAATTCTTGCCCTGTTTATGAGTCTTGTCCTTGACTTTTGCATGAAGGGAGGCAGACACCAGGAAGAGGAAATTATGGATACCAAACAACTTCCCTCAAAATAAGTAATCTACCGAATGCTTAGATGTATAAACTTCTCAGTTTATCTGTTCCTTACCTGTGTCAGGAAGCTCAAAGGTTTTCTAGAAGCCTGCAGAAATTGCCGGTACTAAATGTCACTGGATGGGAGATAGTACAGCTCCAATGTAGTGTCTTCCATTTCCAAGTCGTGTCTTCAGGTTGCCTCAATTTAATTTGCCCCAAAAGGATGACAACAGGTTGAATTTCATTCATACATATTAATACTGATGTGAATTCACAGGACCTGATTCTTTGGCTGCTTATTCAAGTTTTAAAAACACAACACTTGAAAACAGCACTTGCTCTTTGCAGCAGTAGAAAGCAGAGACCAAATCAAATCTGAAAGTTTTGGCTTCTTGCCATTACAAATACTAAGATCAGCATTCAAGAACAGCTAAGTAGATAAGACACCATGTGCCTCTCATGGCACTTTCAATATTCAGACATCAAAACAGCAGCAAAAAAATCACTGACGGGTAATCAGCAAAAACCAAAGCAGTGATGAAGCCATTTTCCACTTTTGTTCTATACCACTCAGTAATTAACATCTGTTTCAAAGTTTTACAGGTGCTGGGAAAGTTAAAGACATTGCTGATACCCTTGTAGTGGTGCCCATTACATTTCTCTGGCCTGGAAGATGAAGACAACTACTCCCTGATCCCAAATCCCCAAAGAACCTTTAAAACAAAAGTGCAAATATGCAAAAAAAGCTCCAATTTCAGAACAGCAAGAGAGTGCAGACTTATTCAGGTTGTCTTTGCAAAATGAGGATTGCAGATACACTGTAGTTTTGGGTTGATAATGGCGAGCTGATTCATAGGAACACAAATCTAGATATATCTGCCAAATTAACACCGCATCCTATGAAAAGCGGGACGTATCTCCAGAGGTGCAGAATCCCACTGTGCCCTACAGTAGGATGCAAGTGGCACCAAGGCAACGCCACGACACGACACAGCAGTTCACAGTTGTAAAAGCTGTTCTACCTCCAATACTCAAAACTGTCTGTTTTAACTTTGTATCTTTAATAAAACCAATTACAGACTGCTAGAACATTATTATTTCTAATTCAAGGATATCTAGGAAAACAGACAGATGTGCTTTTCAGAGTCTGTATTTTAATTCTGAGTTGTGTTTCTTAAAACAAGGTAGTCCCAAATCTTTCTTCATAGAAACAGTGGCCAGGATGCAGATGCAGCCCTCTTGTTAAACATTTGCATTGAAGGTACTTAGAAAAAGTTAGTTCCTTCTTCAGCACTGTGATTCAGCTAAGGTTGTTTTTGTTAGGTGCATGGCCACAATTACGCACAGCAGCTTGCCTCTGGAAGATATTACCATCAATGAGAATTAGGGGCACAGAGGAATTTAGCATCCTGTGTGCTTGAGGTTTATATAGATTATCTGGTGGAGCCCAGTCATGTCTGCCACCTGTGAGAGTAGATTAAAGGTGATACCATCTGTCCTAATGTGAGACAACATCAGTGATGCTTAAGCAAAGCTGTCCTAGTGTGAAGTCAGGGAAAGTACAATTCTTTTTGACAGTTACCACTAGCAGAGGTATGCTGCTGGCATCTATCATGCATGTTGTCTGCATGCAAAGAAATTTCCTATGATTTTCTCACATACTCAAAAGTTTAGAAGCAGCATTCAATGATCCTGCTGGTCTCAATGCTGCTCTAGGAAGAGGATCTCCATCACAAATTATTTCAACAATTGTGACATATAAATCTCCTTTCAGAAGAATTATAATCGAGTGGTAAAAGCTAGATATCAAACAGTTCTTTGGTAACCAATAAACAGGAAGAACTATTTTGAACCAATCCAGGGAATAAAATCAGCCAGAAGACTACAGTAAAAAAACAAGCACATATTTCTCTTGCAAAATGAGAGACCGCCTGCAATCTTGATGATATTAGTGTTTTCTTTGGTCCTGTTATTTATCAGTTATATGGGAGCACTTAAAAACCTCAGGCCAGAGTGAGGTCGCCATTAGCAAAGATAAAAAAAAGCATGCTGCCCCCTTCTGTTGAGCATAACCACTGTAGAATTCTTTAGAAAACACTGCTACAGACATTTCTTCTAACAGTCCTTGTAGATCCACTCAGGTTGAGAAGCAACAAAAATTATATTAAAAGTGCTCATAAAAGTTAAATACATCCTGATACACTGCATTAAACTTATGTACCAGATTACCTGGGTTTGGTATTTTCCTCTCTCTCTCATACATGTCCTTTAGTATAATTGAATCTATCACTTCATGTTATTTAAGAGCTAAACCAAAAATGTACTCTATGTCAGTCATCCAAATCAGAATTTGTACATAAAACAGAGGTCTATACTCCCAAGGATGAAGATAGAGGTCAGCCTTTAAGCCACACGCCTAGGTATATTTGAGCCAAGTGATTACTTCACAGGAAATAATACACAGTTTTCTCTAACAGAATGGTTTATTTTATTTTGAACATTAGATACACTTTTGGATACAGTGGTTTTTTGCCTTTGAAGTGCTAAGAGTTATTAGTAACCTTTACTGGCTCAAGATCCATTAAATTTTCCAAGTAGTAAATGCTCTCTATTGATTTATCATTAAAATTAAGTGATACCATTTTAATACTAAGTTCAGTAGTAGTCTTCTACTACAGCTTGACTAGTTCAGCAGAGAAAGGTTAACACTTAAAAAGTTAAGCATTTCCCATTTTGAAAGTATTTTTGTCTACAAGCTCCATACATAACTGAATCCTAATCTAAAGCATCCATTATTCAGCTAACACTTCTCTCCTTTTCTCCACTATAGGAGGCAGAATGAGGCTTACAGCTGATTATCATTTCAGCTGAGTTCTTGTTAGGAATTAAAAAAAAAATCTTCAAGGAGCAAGATGAAAGCCTATCAACCTGTTGTGCCACCTACTATTGTACTATATCCTTGCTACCCTTCTGTAACCCTTCATAACTTGCACACGCAGCAGAGACTGATCGTTGCAAGACTGCATTAAGTTCAAATGAGTACCATTCTTCAAGTGTCAAAGGCACAGAGCAAGGTGCATGAGGTGAAAACAGAAGCACTGCCAGAAAGGCCATCACTGACACAGAACATCTGCAGCAACTAGGGATTAAGAAAGATGTTCCTTAGTCTTTCAAGCAGACACTTGCAACTAAAGTTTATTGTTTCACCACCACCATAGATGCTTGTTGCAACTGTGAACTGTACAGACAGTATCAGAAAAAGCAATGTAAACACTAAAGTGTTATCATATTTAACATCCATTATCTAATTCCTGATTTCAATCTTCTAATCAAGGCTGACAGCCAGAATCTGCTTCTATTTTTTGTTAGTAGAAAGTGATTCACAGGACAATTTTGGAGATCACTAGTAAAACTTCATGCTGAGAGCAGGGTCAGCCAAAGAAGCAGAGCACGTGGCTCAGGGCTTGATTAACTTTGATCTTGAAATCCTCCAATGCTGGAGGTTGCACAACTGCTCTGGGCAACTGCTCCGGGCAACTGCTCCAACTGCCCTTATGGGGAAAAAGTTTCTCCTTATATTCAACCTCATCTTGTTTCAAGTTGCCTCTATCACCTCTCATTGTCCCACCATGCACTGCTGTGAAGACTGGCTCCATCTTCTCTATAGCCTCCACATAAATAGAGGAAAGCTGCCACTACGCACACCCCAACATCATCTCTTCCCCATGCTTAACAAGCCTGAATCCCTCAGCCTCTCCTACAGGAAAAAAAATGCTGCAGTCATTTTGGTGGCTGCCTGCTGAACTCATTCCAGTAGCCAGGTTATACTGAGTTACAGTGCTGCACAAAGTTGTGCATAAAGTATTTAAAGAGATACATTTGAGTTTAGATAGACTGAGAGCACTTCAGAGATTTAGCGGACATACAAACAAATAAACAAAATCAAAATACAAGAAAGCTTTCAACTCCATACACTTGCAAGTGGTTTAAGATATTTAACAATCAGATCTCAAAGACAACATAGGACTAACAATGATAAATAAATAAATACATTTTCCTAGAGCTAACTGATGAGAGGTGAAGAAATAGTAAGAGGGAGAGAAGACACAAATTGAAAGAAGAGAGCAAGGCTATCAGTAACATATGCTGTGGCTAAGGGGCAAATCTGATGTTGGTTCATGACCAGACTATGGTGCAATATTAATGTATTCTGTGACCTACCACAGTGCACACACGGGTTCTGAATGTTATGCTCCATATTTCTTTTATTATCTAAAAGAAGGCTCTCACCTGTTAATATTTCCTAGAAAGACCTGCAACTTTTCAGCAAATCCAGGAAAAAAATGCATAGTTGTGCTGCCTTCTGCTGGACGGCTGGATTTGTCAAGTCACTGGTCTCAGCAGCACATACCTGTGCTTCTAAGTCATGCTCATAAAATGCATCTCATGAAACTTGGAAAGCCAGCCTACTTTAGAAGAAGTTTTTCCTGTTTTCTGGTATGCATAAACTATTTACTACTATGCTCTGCATGGAACAAACAATAAAGGAAGGAAGGGTTTGTTGCTGAGTATAGTACTTGTTTCTCCTAGAAGAGACACTAACATACAGCTACAGCAACCTTAAATGGTTTTAATAAGCCCAGTTACCATCTTCAAGAAGTTAACGGCTTGCTAGATCATAACTTAAAGTTCCCCTGCCAAGCATCTTGACAAATTTCACTTGTCTTGGAAGGATGCATAAGATTTTCTGGGGTTTCAAACAGCAATCCACTATTTAGTATGTACAGCTCCAATGAGCCATAACCTCTTCCTTTGCTCATGATTTATTATGTGATCTTCCTACTAGTGCTCAGTCAGGTTTTTTAGACCACGACTGTGCAGCCAAGATACCCTAAACTGGAGTTTATTTCCTACCAGCTCTGTGATGTTTAACCCATAACAGAATAAGTCAACTAAAAAAGTGTGTGGAAAAGGGAGTGAAGGCACACAGAGTCCAGCTATAATTATTTTATTTTTGTGAAGAGAAGTTGGAGATACTGACATTCACTTTTGAACACTGCATGCAAGTCATGAATAACCAGGCAGTCATGGTGAGGAGAGCGTGGTGAGCTGTGTAAGAGAACTAACAAAAGTGTTAATAAAAGCATCATCATTTCCCAGACAGAAGAGTTTTAAGACGTGCCCTTGTGGCCAAGAAGGCCAAATGTATCCTAGGATGCATTAACAAGAGTGTGTCCAGCAGATAAAGGGAGGTTCTCCTCCCCCTCTACTCTGCCCTAGTGAGAACTCAGCTGGAGTATTGCATACAGTTCTGGGCTCTCCAGTTCAAGAGGGACAGAGATCTACTTGAGAAAGTCCAATGGAGGGCTACGAGGATGATTAAGGGCCTTGCGAGGAAAGGCTAAGAGACCTAGGCCTTCTTAGTCTGGAGAGAAGACTGAGAGGGGATCTAATCAATGTCTAAACACATAAGGGCTGGGTGTCAGGAAGGCAGGGACAACCTCTTTTCGCTCGTGCCTTGTGGTAGGACAAGGGACAATGGATTCAAGCTAGAGTACAGGAAGTTCTACATCAACAATGAGGAAGTTCTTGTAGAGCACTAGAGCAGACTCCCCAGAGAGGTTGTGGAGTCTCCTTCTCTGGAGACTTTCAAGACCTGTCTGGATGCTTTTCTGCATGATCTGTTCTAGTTTTGTCCTGCTTTGGCAGGGTGGTTGGACTTGATGATCTTTAGAGGTCCCTTCTAACCCCTAACATTCTGTGTTATTTCTACAACCACTTTTGAGACGACAGGTTAGAAAGGCAGCTATTTGTGATTCTTGTTAGGACAATCATCGGGAAGATATTAGAACTATTTGAACTGTGGCTCATCTTCTTTCCTCTTCACCCATGCACTCACTACCAGAGGATAGTTCTAAGTATATTCCCATAACATAAAAACACTTCGGAATGGATTCAGAGACTAGAAATCCTTCATTTGGTCTCTCCATGATTGTAAAACAGTAACAGAAAATTTACTGCAGGTCACAATTCGCCCCCCCTCCACCCCCCCCCCCCCCCTCTCCCTCCTCCCCACCCCCCCCCCCCACACCATCCCCCCCCCCGCCTCTCACGCCTGCAGCACCCCGGGCTCATCACCCCCCCCCCTCTCCCCGTACTCCCCTCCCTGCCGCCCCCCCGCC
>JANIJG010021153.1:0-42103 GCA_024611175.1 Megaceryle torquata
GCAACACTCCAGGCTGGGGCAGAACAGCTGGAAAGTTCCCAGCAGAAAAGGACCTGGGGTGTTGGTTGACAGCCAGCTGGAGGTGAGCCCCACTGTGTGCCCAGGAAGACCAGTAACACCCAGGCTTGTGCCAGCACTGGTGTGGCCAGCAGGAGCAGGGATCGTCCCCTGGATGGGGCACTGGGGAGGCTGCCCCTCAAATTCTGGGGTCAGTTTTGGGCCCCTCACAACCAGAAGGACATCGAGGGGCTGAAGCATGGCCAGAGAAGGGCAACGGAGCTGGGGAAGAGGCTGGAGCACAAGGGTGGTGAGGAGCAGCTGAGGGAGCCAGGGTTGTTCAGCCTGGAGAGAAGGTGGCTCAGGGGAGACCTTCTGGCTCTCAACAGCTCCATGACAGGAGGCTGGTGCCAGGGGTGGTCAGGCTCTGCTCCCAAGGAACAAGCAACAGGACAAGAGGAACCAGCCTCGAGTTATGCCAGAGGAAGTTTAGGTTGGAGCTGAGGAACAATTTCTTCCCCTCCAGGGCTGCCCAGGACAGTGGTGAAGTCCCCATGATCCCTGGAGGGGTTTCAAAGCCCTGTAGATGTGGTGCTGAGGAAGATGGTTCAGTGGTGCCCTGGCAGTACTGGAAGAACGGTTGAACTCTGCAGCTTAGACTCGAGCATCCAAGAGCAACCCCACTCCCTGCAACCCCTGCTCCCCTCAGCCCGGGTTATGACTCCTCCCCGCCACTCCGCCCCGCCCCGGAAGCAGACGCGCAGAGTAGGGCACTTCCGTTAGCGTGCGCGTGCGCCGCTGCCCCTCTTGGCAGCTGGAGGCTGGGGCTGCGAGCCGGGGTCGTTGCGGCAGCGGTGCGGCTGGGCCATGCTGCGTTCGCTCGGCTCGTTGCTGTGTTTGTGGGCGCTGTGGCTGCCGCCGCCCCCGGCGGGTACCGTTGCTGCCGCCCGCGAGCTGGATGTCGCTTCCTACCGGTGAGTGCGGGGCCGGGCCGGCCCGGGCTGGAGCTGGAGCTGAAGCTGAAGCTGAACCGGGTCTGAGCGGGCTCTGCTTGTGCCTCAGGGAGCGGGTGCGCGCCATGTTCTACCACGCCTACGAGCACTACCTGGAGAGCGCCTTCCCCTACGACGAGCTGCGGCCGCTGACGTGCGACGGGCAGGACACCTGGGGCAGGTACGGGCCGACCCCAGGACGGGCCATCGCCCCCCCACGGGGCCGGGGCCAGGACTGGTGGGAGCGCCTCCTCCGCCGGGCCTCATCCTACTTCTCTTTTTGCACAGCTTCTCCCTCACGCTGATCGACGCCCTGGACACCCTGCTAGTGAGTACCAGCTGCCCCGCGGCTGCAGCCCGGCCTTCAGCACGCTTGAGGCTGCCTGCCAGCCGCTCTCTGCACCCCTGGGCTTTACACCGTAATGACTGAAAGTCAGGCATTAGCTGACTGAGGAGCTTTTGTGTTTCACTTTGCTCCAGCCCTGTGAGGCAGGTGGTCTGAGCTCCTCTCCTGTGGCACCGTCCAACTCTGGAATAAAAACCTAAAAGTGTGTGAAGTAAACGTTTTGAAATGAGGTGAAACCGTCCGTCGCTTTTGTTAGTAATTTGTAATTAATGGTTTCATAAAATAGTAAAACAAAACTAGAATGAGCCCCTAGCATCAAATTGCACTTTTGTTTCCCCCATGAACTCTTTTTCTTTTGTCCCTGCAGATCTTGGGCAACGTTTCTGAGTTTCAGCGAGTTGTTAATGTGCTGCAGGAGGGGGTGGATTTTGATATCGATGTCAATGCGTCCGTCTTTGAAACAAACATTCGAGGTGAGGTGGGTTTCTCCATGGTGTTCGTGCTGGATTTCTTTCCGGCGTGAGTCTCTGAACCATACACAGAGGTAACACGAGGCAGGGGTCAGAGTGAATTTGCAGGACACATAAACACACAGGACAGTCCCAAACAAGTGTCACTTCCTTTTTGCCTTTGCATATTGCCTTTTTGCTTCCTGCCTCAACACAGACAGAAGCAGACGTGGCAGTTTCTGTGTTCTGGTGCTAGGTTTTGAGCTTTGGAATAAATTAAACTGTACAAATCGTGTAGTTTTTGTTTTTTTCATGCTGTTTTGGAATAGAGGTTATTAATTTCTTGCTTTAGTGTCCTGAAGTGAAACTTGTGGGTTTTTTCTTGGAAATTGCAAAGGCCTTTGGAGTCTTGTACACAGTTAAGTGCTGAATTTCTGCAGTGCCATCCAGCTAAGACACACTGTCAGGGAGCAGAGCTGTTAGTCACGCTGCTTTCTTTTCTTCTGTCAAAAATTGCTGAACCAATTTTTGGAGCAGTGCAATTTCTCTCTAACTGTCAGTTACACTGAAATTCTTGACTCTGGCCTAGATATTTTTCTCCAAGGAATTTAAGGACGTACAGGGTGTAACTTTACACAAACATAGCATTAAGCTTTCTAGAAGAAATGAAACTGAATTCCTCACTCAGGTTTGTGTTCATTGTGCTGTTAGCTCTCTGATTGTCCTCAGGGCAGTGCAGGGATAATAGGATAAGGAGAATCTGATGCTTCTAAAATAGTGGAAGAAATAGCTGCTACCTATTGCAAACAGGCAGGAAGAAACAAACCTCTTGTGGTGTATTGAATTAGGCTGTTGAGGATGAACCTTCTCCCTTTTCTTCCTCATAAACACGGCTCCTGCATCACAATACATTCAGCTGGTAGCAGATTTCCTTTCTGTCCACATTCATTAATGGGATTCTTACTGTTCACCTTGCAGTGGTTGGTGGTCTCCTCTCTGCTCACCTGCTATCAAGGAAGGCTGGTGTTGAAGTAGAAGCGGGTTGGCCATGCTCTGGACCTCTCCTGAGGATGGCGGAGGAGGCAGCTCGCAAACTCCTGCCGGGTGAGGACTTGTCTGGTTTGCGTCGCCGTGTCCTAGCTCGTGAGCTGACTGGTGTGATTGGTGAGGATGGTGCTGCTTGATGTGTCCGCTCAGAACAATCCCGCCTTCCCCGAGCTCGAGGCAAGTTTAGCTTGCACGAAAAACATTATGAAGTGCATGATTCCAGGTGTAGGTGTGCGTGCTGAGTGTTGTTAGTACAGCAGTTTGTCGCTTGTTGAGGGGAAATTAATATAAATGATAAATAAAGGCTGTGAACTAGCAGCCTGTAAAGACAAAAAGATGCAGCCCTATCTACCCCTTTGTGGGCTGCTGCCAGGACATGTGCCCTGATAGTGTTTCCTTGCGTGGTGAGCACCCTGGGCTGCCACTGAGTCATCACAAGCTCAGTGTTTGCACTTTGCTGACCAGAATGTGCAGTTCCATTTTGACTACTCTGCTTGTGCTGTAAAGAAAAAACAAAGGCAGGGATGCAGTTTGCTGCTCCAGGCAAGGCAGACCTCCCTGGGACTGTGTGTGGCTTGGGGTGTCCTCTCTGCCCCTCCCAGGATCACACTTCTCATTTTGGTCTTTGCAGCTACTGCAGTGGCCCCAGTCCCACTTCTGGGCTGTGTGCTGTGGAATGTGAGGCACACGTTTGCTCAACAGTCTGTCAGGCATAACAGTGAACACTTCTGTGAACCAAAAATACTATGTTTCAGCTTTTCAGACCCCGACGGGGATGCCATATGGAACAGTGAACTTGCTGCACGGAGTAAACCCTGGGGAGACCCCAGTTACCTGTACAGCTGGAATTGGTACATTTATAGTGGAATTTGCCACTTTAAGCCACCTTACTGGTGACCCAGTGTTTGAGGATGTTGCCAGGAAGGCTTTGAAGGCACTGTGGAAAAACCGCTCAGATATTGGGCTGGTGAGTGAGGAGTGGGCTTTGAATTTGCTGGTGTGGTTTTGTGGATGCAATTCAGAGTCAGAAGCATAAACAGAGAGGAGACAGAGCTAGAGAAATCAGCGCTGTGCTAATAACTGGGCTGAAGCTGCGTCTCTGACGTTGCTCCTGAACACCTGCAGCACCCACAGCTCTGCTTGAGTGCTGCAACCCAATGTTAGGCAGTTGCCCTGCTCCGTAAGAGATGCAGGTGGCAGACAAATGCCTACTACTGGGTATTGCAAGTTTTGTAACTGCAGCTGTACCAGATGAAATAAAAGGTCTGTCCAGAGCCTGGGGGGACAGTGGCTGACAGCAGAGAATAAGAGCAGGGAAAGAGCGCCAGTGAACTACCAGCCTCTGCAGCTCTGGTGTTTGAGGAGTAGCCAGAGCTAGAAGTGTTCTCTCTTTGTTCTATTTCTCCTGGTCAGTCTTTCTTCAGTTAATTTCTACAGCTGCTTTTTTGAATCTACGTGAGCTCCTAGTGCGGCATATGTGAAGTGGAACAGATTTATTCATGTGCTGTATGAGGAAGTGTTTCCTTTTGTTTGCTTTGGAATCTATTTACTGTGGTTTATACCCCTATTCCTTGTTCAAGAAAAAAATGAACAGCTGTTGGTTTGCTTTCTTATGACCTTTGCTAAGCAAGGCACAATTGTGTATTGTACTCTCCATCAGCTGGGTCTCTCTAGGCTGAGGAGTCTCAGGTTTGATGGATCTACTTAAACATTAGCATGGCAGCTCTGACACCTTTGACATCCTTTGTGTCCCACCTCTGTATCTGTACCTCTTCATCTCCTACTCTTTGGTAGGATGTGAACTAGGACCAGACACATCATGTTAAAATTGTGTGTTTTTACAGCAGCATAGTGGTGGGGTTTTTTGGCCAGTGCAGTATTTATATTTGAAGCATAAATTTCCAAAGTTGTGTTTGCTACAGCTTGTATTTCTCTGGTACTGCTAAATGTGTCTTGTAGTGGAGAAAATGCTGAGTGGTGTGGCCATTGTGAATCTGTGAAATCGACCGTCTGAAAAAAGGTCAAGGTTTTCTGCTGTGGCTCTGTTGTGGAGTTGAGTTTTTTTTAATTATAATTTAGTAGATTAGCTTTATTTCCACCTTAACTTCCTTCTTCCTTCTCCACTCACTTCTTCCAGGTTGGTAACCACATTGATGTGATAACAGCCAAGTGGGTGGCCCAAGATGCTGGCATTGGGGCAGGAGTGGACTCCTACTTTGAGTACCTAGTTAAAGGAGCCATTCTCCTGCAGGATGAGGAGCTGATGTCCATGTTTCTAGGTGAGCAGTTTTATCTTCTCTGAGAAGGGTCCCAGGAATGCCTTCTTGACTGCATCTCTAAAATCTCTGCCTATGGGACCGGGAAAGAAGAAGAATCTAATAGGGTACATTGAAGACTGTTCCTGAAGTGTTTGTTGTAATACTTGTGAACAATCTGTGATAACAAAAGCATTACCAAAGTGAGTGTCCCGAGAAGTCATTCATTTGACATGGCTCAAGTGAAAAAGAGGCTGCTCTCATTCTTTAAAAAATATATATCTTTCTGTTGTTGTTGAATTACTAACCCATCTGTATTTCTTTCTAGAATATAACAAAGCTATCAAAAATTACACAAAGTTTGATGACTGGTACCTCTGGGTTCAGATGTACAAAGGAACAGTGTCCATGCCTGTTTTCCAGTCCCTGGAGGCCTACTGGCCAGGCCTACAGGTAAGAGCTGTCATGCCAGTAGCATATGGGGATTTTGTTCATCTCTCTTGGGTCAGTATCTAATATAAAAGTTATAACCCTCATCTGTGCTGCTTTCAAATTTTGTTTTCATCTGTGGTGAAATCTACAGTCACCTGAGCCAGTAGAAGAGCAGAAGTTGACTTTTATCTATGGTCTATAAACGAAGTCTCCCATTAAGCATGATGGGAGGGCAGATTGGTAATTATGTTGCTTTGCTCATTGTTTCCTCTCTCTCAGAGCCTGACTGGGGATGTAGATAATGCCATGCGAACCTTCCTCAACTATTACACCGTCTGGAAGCAGTTTGGTGGGCTGCCAGAGTTCTACAACATTCCCCAGGGCTATACGGTGGACAAGAGAGAAGGATATCCACTCAGGCCTGGTAAGCAGAAATGAAATAGAAAGGAGCAGATTCCTGTGTTTGCTCTGGTGGTAAGACCAAATGTTAGCAGCTCCTGCCCTCCAAAAGTTCCTTCCCAGTTCTACTCTGATTTGGTTCCTGCCTGCATTTTACCAGTGATTTCAGGAGGCAAAGCTACACATCTTGCTTTCTGCCTTTCACAGAGGCAGGGCTGCCTTTTAAAGGAAGCAAACCCTAGTGTCACTATATAAAGGGGGCTTATTCCTTTATTGGATTCACAGCGTAGGATTTGATGTGGTAGTGTTATATTGTCTGACCTAGAATGTGTTAAAGTCATGCAAAATGTTAATGTGAGTGCTTGTGTCCTTTAAATTTAGGAAGTGAAAGTGAGTATGGGTGAACCACTCTAGTTCTGCTGGGTTCCTGACATAAAATGATTACAGTTGCACTAGTGAAGCTCAAAGTGTAAGAGGGATGATGATGTATCATCTGTGATACTCCAGTGAAATTATCTGTCTTTTTTCTGATTTTTTTTTACAACCCTGACTCAATAAACCCACAAAACTCACATCTGATTATTAGGTTGATAAAACCTTGTAAAGGAGTATTTCATTTCCTTTTGGTCTGAGTGTTCAGGTGACATCCACATTGGACACTTTGATCAAAAATGCTCATCAGCACTAACTTTCAAATGTCTTACAGCATCCCAAAAGACCTGTTTCTTTAGTAAGTAAACACAACATGGTGCATATGTTGCCTATATGAAGTATTTCCATAGTGCTTGTTTCCATGGTGTTGTAGGTACCCCTGTTACAGAGCTTTACAGTATTGCTTAGAAACTACATCTTGGGGATTGAATTTCTTGTTTGTAATCCTTTCTAGAAGCATCTTTTCTATTCTTCCTTTGACAAATGAGTTTTAAACCTTTTCTCTTTTGCTCTCCTCCCACTCCCTGAATGTGGGAGGGGAACATTATTCCCTCTTCCCTGAGCTGCTGCAGTCTGGTTAGAGTGAATTTCTTTGTAGCACTTCCTTAGTGAAAACAAGTGTCTGTGCTTTGAGCCAGAGGAAATAGAGGCAAGCCAGGCTGTTTTCCTGGCCATCCCAAAGATGGATTTTTAAATTAGTTCAAGGAATATCTCATATTCCCTGTGTATGTGGGTTGGTAATCTTTATGCCTGCAAATATTTTGGGTTGGTTTTTTGCAGAGCTGATTGAGAGTGCAATGTATCTGTACCGTGCTACGAGAGACCCTACGCTCTTAGAACTGGGAAGAGACGCAGTGGAGTCAATAGAGAAGATCAGCAAGGTGGATTGTGGATTTGCAAGTGTAAGTGCTAAATCAACAGCTAAGTTTGCTATAAGAGCTGTTAAAAAATAGTTTTTTAAAAGCATTTTTATGAGACGTGTTTTGCCACAGAGTCAAATGATCACTGTGGTTGAAACACAACTTTTTCAAACAAACCCTTGTGTCCGGTGTGGATGTCACCTCTGAAGCTGATCTGGTCATGTCTCTGGTAGTAACTTCCCTCAGAGCCTGGACAGTGTGCCAAATTCTGTTGTGGGTTGTTGTACTAGAACCCAAAATATGGGAAAGCAACAGGAGCTTTTCCTGCCTCCTGTATCTTGGTAGCTTCTGGGCGTTCCCACTGAGCAGGAAGGCTCATGTGCAGGTGCTCTGCAGCTGGGTGGGTGATGCTGCTTTCACATTGTGCCTTGAAAATCTGATCAAACACAAGAGGGATTTCTCTAAAAGAATTGAATAGAAGATTTCAAACATACTATCAGGGTTTGTTTGGTTGGTTGGTTTGTTTGTTTCTCTCCAAAAAGCTCCTTATAAATATTGGGAATTAGGCCTTCTGAACTGGGAAGTAGGTAAAAGCCTTCTGATTTTTCTTGGGGGGTGAAGTGATGGGAAGCTTGCTGACTCTTCTCCTTGCCCACATAGGAAGTGCATTTCTCCCAGTTAGTTTCCTTTTCCTTATCACTAGATTATACTTACTCAAAACATCCAGGACCTCCTTGCTGTATTTGCAGACAACTGTTTAAAACACAGGCTGAACTGGTGCCATACCATTCTGTGTAACAGAAATGGATTGCAAGCTGCTTTTACTTTTTCCCCCTAAGTTCATAACTTTCTAAATTTGATACAAGTGTAACCCACTGTATTTCTTCTCTTGTAGATCAAAGACTTGAGAGATCACAGACTGGATAATCGCATGGAATCCTTCTTTCTGGCTGAAACAGTAAAATACTTGTACCTGCTTTTTGACCCAGACAACTTCATTCATAATGATGGATCCTCCTTTGATGTGGTGATTACACCATATGGGGAATGTGTCTTGAATGCTGGAGGTTACGTCTTCAACACTGAAGCTCATCCTATAGACCCTGCTGCGCTGCACTGCTGCAGGAAGCGTAAGGAAGAGCAGTGGGAGGTCGAAGACTTGATGCGGGAATTTTACTCGCTGAAGAAAAACAAGAAATTCACTTTAAAAAGAGCTTCTGACCATGGCGTAGTGGCAAGTGCAAAAGGCCCTGAAGATGCCTCTTCAGAGAAAGAAAGTGAGAAGATGAACTCTAAGAAGAGCTCACACTCCCTTCTGAGTTGTCCCAGTCAGTCTTTTAACTCTAAACTTGCAGTGCTGGGACAGGTCTTCCTAGATAACACCTGATGCTGTTTTCATCATCACTTTAAATTATTGAACTTGATTCAGACCCTGGGAATATATTTTTATAGTTTCATAATGGAAAGTGTCATACCTCACAATGTGAATTGTATTACGAAGCGAAGCAGCTTCCCATTAAATTCTGCTACTGCTCTTTCATAAAATATGGTTGAGAAATCAGCTGCTCTTGCTGTGACATTGCTGATCTCAAACCGACTGGTTGGCTGAATAGCAAACAAGTGTCGAGAAAGAAAGAAGGAAAGAAAAGTCTATGGGCCAGAGGTACCATGTTTATTTCCTCATGAAAGGAAAAACCTTTGAGAAATGATCCAAATCCAGCCCTCAGGAGGCCAGGAGCCACTCAGGGCTGGCTGGGCAAAGGCCAATGTGTAGAACGGTCCTGTAGGAGACAGCATGATGGAGCCAAAAAGGTGGGTAGGGACAGGGGTGGGCATCGTGAGGACATCCCTTGTGTCGTCAGGTAGTTTCCCCATACCCTCTCTGCATGGAGAAGCAGCCCCCCAGAGATGTCCGTTAGGACACCAAGAGAGTGGCATGGGACTGGCTGCCAGAGCAGGGGGAGGTGTGGCTGGCAGCGAGCACCAGCCTCAGCTCAAAAGCACCAGCCAGGAGATTCCCAGCATGGTGCTGAGGACAAGGCAGGGCTGGAGGAGATGCCCAGGGTCAGAAGCAGCATGGAGGAGGAGAGAAGGGCAAGGTAGGGACAGCTGCTCACTTCTGCCATGCTGCTTCCTGCCTTCACTGCCCTTCCCCGGGACCCCCATAGTGGGATTGGGGTGGTTGGCTCCCAGGGCTGGTTCCACTCAGCCAGCAGCAGAGCCAACCAGTGTGGCCACTCACTCTGTCCTACCTGCCTCTGGGGGGTGGGAGGAGAAAATTCACCAGAAGTCTAGAGGCTCATACTAAAGGACAGGAAGGGCTCACTCATGGACGTGAGCAAGTGGAGCTTGCTTTCTTCTTACGGAATCTAACAGGCTTTTCATATGAAATTTCCTCATTTCCTTCCTCTAAACTTCTCTTTGGTCCTCACTTGCATAACTGTGCATCGGCCACCTCAGTCAGGGTGGACCTTATCGCTCTCTAAAACTACTTGGATGTTGTAGTGAGGTGGCTGTTGGTCTCTTCCCAGGTGACAAGCAATAGGAGAAGAGGAAATGGGCTTAAGTTGCACCAGGGGAGGTTTAGGTTGGATATCAGGGAAAGTGTCATTACTGAGTGGTGAAGCTTTGGAACAGGCTGCCCAGGGAGGGGGTGGAATCACCATCCCTGGAGGGGTTCAAAACACATCCAGCTGTGGCACTTCAGGACATGGTTTAGTGGTCCTGATAATATTTAGTAGATGACTGGACTTGAAGGTTGTTTCCAACCTTAATGGTTCTATGACCATCTGAGCTGTACGTATAGTGCGGGGAGGGGCGGGATGGAAGGAGAGGCACATCCTGAAGTACAGCTCCTCTCCTTGGTGCAGGAGACACCCGAAGGGGGGTTCATCAGCTGCTCCCTGCAGCAGGCAGGGAGAAGATCCCCGTGTGACCCTTCTCTGGTGGAAACCAAAGTGCATTTATTTCCTTCTTGACCGGTGCAAGCTGTGAAAGCCCGTGATATTCACCTGACTGGATGATCTTCAAGGCCATTTTGCTGAGGGCAAATTAATAGCAAAAGTAAAAAAGGAATAGTCAAGCGTTCGTGGGTGCTGTGAGAGGAAGAAACGCGGGTCGGGGATGAAGCAGCTCCTCGACTCTCCCGACTCGCCGTCGCCATGGCCGCTGCCCGCCTCCTTCCCGTCATGCCCCGCGGCCGCGCTGCGCAGGCGCGCACAACCCCTTCAGTCAGGACTACATTTCCCAGGGGGCCCTGCGGCGCGTTGCGTGCGGGGCCCAGGCGGGGGCGCTGCGGCGCGTCCCTCGCGCCTCGCCGTACAAAGCGGCGGGGGGAGGGGGCGCTTCCTGTTTGTCTCCGGCCGAGCGGAGGAGCGGCCATGGCGGCGGCGGCGGCGGCAGCGGGGGGGGGACCCGGGCCCGGCGGGGGCGGCCGGCGCGGAGCCCGCTCGGCGGCCACCAACATCCTGGCGCAGCTGCGGCACGGGCAGCTCAGCGGCTGCGGCCTGACGCGGGGGGCGCAGGTACGGGGTGGGGGTCGGCCCTGCGGCGCGGGGGAGGCCGGCGGCCGGCGGGGGCTTACTAGGCCTGGGGGTCGGGCAGAGCTTCGTCCTGAGGATTCGGTAGAGGGCCCGGTGCGGGCTGGCAGAGGCCTTGCCTCACGTCCTGCCCCGAGCCCACCCGCCCCGCCTGCCGCCGGCTTCGGGCAGGGCCTGCAGATCGGCCTGGGAGCCAGGCCCGCGAGGCTCCGCTCTGTCAGGGGTCGGGAGCGGGTTTTTTACTGGCCCTCGGCGGGCCCGAGCAGCAGCAAGGGGCTGTCGGGCCTCTCCTGGAGTCCAGGGGCCGGGGAGAGCCCGTCTGGCCTAGCGGGGCCTGCTGCCAGGTCCGTTTGGAGTCGCATCTGGCGAAGTGGCCTCTCCGGCCGGACACGGGCACTCTGAGCCTCCTCGCCCTACTCTGCCAGCCTGGCTTTGCTTCTGGTACTGGAGGGGCGGCCCCGCAGCCTCGCGCGGTGGGGAAGAAGAATGTCTCTGGGCCTTCCTTCACTTTTTCCCTCCCTTCCCATCTTCGTTCTTCCTGGAGGAAGACTGGGGAGCAGGGCAAGCGTTTGCCGTGCCGTAGAAGAGCCTTCCTTGCTTTGGTTGGTCATAGAGGTTATGGCTTTCTCTTGCAAAGAAAGGAACCTCTGCTTGGAACCATAAACAATGCAGCGTCCAAACTGAAGCATATTTGATGTTATTAGGGCTCAGGAGACCATTTAGCTCTGAAAATGGGGTAGGCTTTATGCTGGTGGTTTTCCATGAAGCTATTCTGGGTCTGTTTCAAATTTGTCATCATTCCCAGCTGATGATGCTGGGAAATACTGAGAAATGAAACCAGCTTGTTAACTAACCTCGGCTAGTGCCTGTCTGTGTGCTTAAGCTGGCTTTTTTAAGAAGGTGCTCGTGGATAATGGGCTGTTCATTTCTTTTTGTGAAGAATAACTGGCATTTATTTTGCAGATTAAATGCGAAATGGTGCAAAGACTTGGGAACTGAAGCATGGGATAAAGACCTTGCATTCAGGTGGTGATTTCTTGTGCTCAAGGATCTTAAAAGACTTAAAATGGAATAAAAAAAAGGGATTTCTTTAAGTGGCTTTCACTGATGTAGTAACAGTATCTTCCTTGATTAACAAGGATTCTGAGCGATTCCTAAGAAAAGTCGTGTTCATCGGAAATCTCCACACCTTGTTCTCTATCTGAGATAGGTAAAGGAGCAAGAGGTGATCTGGGATTTTTTTTTTTTTTTTAATGACTCTCTTGTCCTTAACTTACTCCTTGCTGAGATACTATTTTGGTTAATACTTAAGAAAAGCAAATAATTTGCACGATTTTAAGCCTTATATTGTCTCTTGAGGCAGTGGGATTGTTTCAGGAGTGTGTTTCATGCAGCATGTAGACAAAGCAGCTTATTGTCTCTGTAACTTGCCTATCCACCTCTATGCTCTTGCTTTATTGCCTCCCCCCCTAGTGATTTCAGTCAGATAAACCCATAGCAACGTTGCCAACCGACGTAATCTGTTAGGGTGGGACTCAGGGTTCTGGTTTGCTTGTGAAATGCAGTGGTACCGTGCTTTAATCTTGGGCATTTATGGTTCCTTGGAAGTACCTGCTGAAGCAAATGACCAGGCTTTGGCGGTACTCAAGGAAACTTATGCAAGTTACAGCCTCCTCCTTATAAAGCCCAAGTTTGAGGTGTGGGGTTTTTTTTGTTGTTATTGATGATGTTTTGTTTTGCTTTATGAGTTTTGGTATTGCTCTGCTGCCCTGAAAGGCTTCAAGCTTGGTCACCTAGGGCTCCAGTCCTTCATAAATACTCTAGGAATACATTTTAAAGTCACTTAGACTTAAGGGGTGGGGTGGAAGGGGGGAAACAACTCTCTGAATGATTTTGAACTTTGTAGATTATCTGTCTCTGTCCTTTTACCTTGAAGCAGCTTTTTGTTTGTAGATGATCTAAATATAAACCCCTTTGATGGAACTTTTAAAGGCATATGAGGCAGTTTTGGATGGTTTTTTTCTTTTTCAAGTTCTATTTTTTTTTTAAACTGTTTGCAGTTTTCCTGCAGTTGGCTCCTCAGTGGCACTGTGGTAGCCCTTGCTTAAGTTTCTCAACTCATTTGCTTCTGAAAAGCCTGAGAGCAGGTCAAGCTTCCAAGCTGCTGTGTCAGGGTCTAGAAGAACAAGTTTGGGATACTGTTCTTTGCCAAGGAAGTTTTGGGTCATATGCTTTGTGGACTGTAGCCTGTGAGGAAAGAGAAACCCTTTCAAGATCTTAATTTGGAGAGACTGGGAAACACCCTTCCTTGCTGAGGTGCCTGCCCTTTAAGCTGTGTTCTCCATTGGATTTCAGTGTCTGATCTCCAGGAGACAATTAGTAGCCTGTGTGGGCAGCAGTGGCATTTATTCTATATGAAGCTTTACATACTATTTTTAGGTCAAGATCACAGGAGGAAAGCAGGGACTTATCTTTGGTAAGGAAAATTGTTGACAGGCCTGCACCTGAAAGTTCATCGGCCTGATCTTCCAGGGACATAAAATATTTTTGACAGCAGCAGCTTCCTGGATATCTGTCAGTTTTGAGGTCAGCTAAGGCTCTGATATCTGGAGCCTTGTGTGTTCTTGCTGTACTCACCTGCCAGGAGCAGTAGCCTTCTTGCTCCTTGGTATCTTTGCCTTATCATTATTAAGAAGGAGGTCGATGGATAAAGCAGATTCCTGTGGATATTGCCTCTCTGTTCCTATATCCCTTTTAGCCATCTTGCCAACATCAGCTGCTGCCCTGGAAGCCAGCCTTGATCAGATTGCGTAACCTTGGGTCAAGGTTTGCATCAGCGCTGAGTACAGAGCAGGTGAAAGGCTTTTCAGATACTCATCAACTAGAAGCAGACCAACTTTCCAGAAGTGATACACATTTTCTAGTAAGGAAGAATCTTGCTTGTGAGCTGTCTGTTCTGTCAGCCCTCTCCTGGGCACAGGCACTGCAAAAAAAAAAAAAAAAAAAAGACCTGATGGGGTTTATGCTGCAGTTCCTTGAAGGCAGAGGAATGTTTTGGCTCAGCTGATTGAGCTCAGATCCTCTTAGCAAGAGGGCACCCTCTGCATCTGCTACAAGCCAGCTGTGAAAAGCATCTCGGTAATATGGATCTAGCAGGTATTTAGGTGCAGCTATGTGAATTCCTGCAGACACCAGTATAATAATGGACTAACTAGTGGGTTTTTGGCCAAGTGGCGTGATTCTGCTGCAGTCCCAAGAGCGCATCATCAGCACTGGTCTCAATCTCACGGGATTGCCAAGACTGAGGTGAAACAATCTGTGGAAAAAAGGAGTCCTTTTTTCTAGCTGTATTTCATGATCCTGCTATCCCTAGGAACAGATGCTTCCCTTAGCAGGATAGTCCCTATCCACTCTGGAAAAAAAACATCTTTCTGGGGAAGGAAAACATTTTCTGCCTCAGGCATCCAGCTCCTACCATTACAGGTTGTCAGCAGTCTGTAGTAGTTTCTGAACTGTGAGAAAATATTTTGTTTTCTAATCGGTTTGTTTCCTCCTTACAACATCACCACCACCAAAACAACCCCATTCACATGAATATAATCTACTTTAGTAGCTCTAATTGTGCGGGTCTTAGCAGGCTTAGACCTCTTCAGTGGAAGACAGCTTGTGAGTGTTGGAAAGCCTGGATGTGCTTTTTATGTAACAGGGACCAGAGCGCTGTCATACGCGAGAAATGCTCAAAGGTGGTAGTGTTGGACTTCAGTATTCTTACTTTGTGTGAGAAGAAAGCAGTTGTGATATTCCTTGCCCCTCTGCTTTTCCCTTTGTATTCCTACAGATTTTGCTTTCTTTCAAAATGAATTAAAGAACAAATTTAGGCAGTTCCAAGGAAAAACTAATCACCGAGGAGTTAATATAATTTTATGTATTAGTTTTAATTTTCCCTGATGGTAAGATCAAAGCAAACGTTAGTAGCTGTTATTATTTCTTGGTAGTGCTGGGTTTGCAGTTGCACTTGATGATCTTCAAGGTCTTCTCCAACCAAAACAATTCTATGATTCAATGATTATTACTATCTGGTAGATTCTGTAGTGGTTTTGAAGAGCTGCTGGTGGTGAAGGTCTGTGTTGGGAGTTGTTCTAATCTTAGAAATGCTGTTGGGTTTTGAGATTTGTGAGACTTGTTCCTTGCCTTGATAAACTAGCTCGTCTTTCAGTGATGGTGAGTAGAGCAGTAGTTTAGCTATTGTGGGGATGGTTAGACCTGTCTGTAAGCTACAACAAGTTTTATCCTAGGACAGCATGGCCCTGGGTTCATGCCTGGCTTTGGGGTTGGCAGGAGGAAGGACCACAGGATCCATCCTGGCCTGTGGAGGATGGAGAAACAGTAGCTATGGGGAAATTTGATTCCTGCTTGAAGAAGTAGGAACTGGAGAGAAGCTGGAAGTATGTGCTCTTACACGAACTTCTCCCAGTTTAATGTCACCAGTGGAGTGGTTTATTAGTGAGTAAAATTTTGGGTGCTTTGACATGTTCCTGACCAGAGCTACGTGCAAAAAACCCAGCTGATGACTGGCCCTGTTGTCTGCTGCCCTACAGCTTCAGGGCAGCAGATCACAGCTGCTCCCTTGGAGCACCTTCTAGAATCACCATGTGGGCCAGAAGCTGTGTGTCTGTGGTGTTAATATGAAAACTTAAGAGGGGAGGGGCATTTCCCTTGGTTATAGGCTTTTGAGTGACAAGTTGTGTGAGGAAGGAGACAGCTTAGCCAGAGTGATGTGTGTGTGGTAACGCCTGAAAAGGAAACTGTACTAAAGAGCTTGGATGGCAGGGTGCTCCCCAAAATACTGAACAGTCATTCTCCTGGCAGCCTGTCAGAGGTGACTTCCTAAGTTATTACTGTTCAGAAAAAAAGGAAATATTTAATTGCTCAAATATTACTTTCCTGATTTAAAAAGGTTTGAAGGAAAGGATATGGAAAGGCTTTGATTTTTATTAAAACTATGCAGAGAACATCTGTTTCTTGAAATCCATAATCTTGTATTTTATTTTTTTTTCCTTTTAAATATTCAGGATACTTGAACTTCAGAAGTGGTCATGGAAAGTACTGAGAAAGGAAATTCTGATTATTATTATTTTTTTAAGCACTTCCAGTCTTACCTTAATGCGTAATTGCAACAAAAGATTGAATTAAGAAAACTTGCAGCTGGCGTGTCATAGCTGTAAAGTATCACAGCATGAATCCTTTGCTGCTGTAAAGGAGGCTTGGGCACCCGGGTTGCTATTTCTTGCTTTTTGAAAGATCACAGAAAACACCCTCCTGTACTGAGTCTTCAAGACAGTGAAATCTTTGAAGGGTAAAATATGAAATAGAGACACAATTTTATTAGAAACCTCTCACCCCTTCTCTGCAGAGACAGGGGGAGGGTTAGCTCATGGTATTGCTGCTGCTGTCGCGTGCTCATGGGCCTTTGGGTCCCCCAGCAACTCTGGGAAGATGTGGAGATGTGTCAGTGACCACAGCTTAGAACAGTGGTGGAGACAGGGTCAGGAAAAGAAGAGGTTTACTTTGTAGGGCAACAAAAATTATCACGATGCAGGAATGCAAATGGGAAAGGAACATCCTCACTGGAGGGGGAAGGGATTTTGAAGCAATCGTGACTACAAGAGATCTCGGGCCAGTAACAAATATTTTAGTGATGCTTGTGATGTGGTTGTGACCATGGGCAGGGACAGCAAGGAACCGAGAGGATGAGCTGCTGCTGTTAGACAGGCTGTGCCTGGAGGGTAGTAGTGGGTGGGACATAAATAGCAAATACTACAGCAAAGTAGAGGGGGAGAAAGAAAGGGGGAGCTAAACTGATCAAGGGATGGATTTAGGTAAATATTGGCATATACCTTAATATAACTTCATGAAGATTTAGGTATTCTTCATAATTATTTCTTGACTGTTATGCTCATGGATGCAGGGGCATTTTGAAAGGATTTATAACCCAGGAAGAAATTTAAAAGTAATACTTAGATTTGCGTGTACTGTCTTTGTTCAGCCCTTTGTATACTTTCAAGAAAAAACTATGCCCAGAAGTTATTTGAAGTCTGTAGCATTGCTATGGTAGTTTGCAGTCATTGGAGTAATGTCCCAGGAAATGCTGGGCTCCAGTCCTTTGGGAGACTTTAAAGAGAAAACCACACGGTGTCCTCTGCCTCGCAGTCAACTGTGGGCTTGGTGTGATGGATGCATTTTTAACTCTGTGCTTAAATCCTCTCCAAAGTCTTTGGTGACCCTTCCAGCAGCACCTCACTGCCGTGGCGTCCGCAGCTGCCTGGAGGTGTGAACAGCATCCAGAAAAGCTCAGGTGTCAAACCGGCTTTGGCCGCTGGTGTGGTTTGGGAGCTGCGTGCCACCTCGTCTCAGAGGCCTGCCTGGGATGTCACTGCTTCTGGGGAGCCCCGCCGTGCCCTCCTCTGGGCTTCGCTGTGATTCACAGCTTGGATGTGTTTCGGTGAACTTCTGAGAAGTGACTGCGTGGAGTCGTGGTGTTAGTACCAGTCTGGTTTACTGCACCTGGGTGTAGTGGAGTTTTGACGTTGGTTCTTTTGTTTTCTGGGTAATTGGTATTTACTCTGTCATCTTCTAACGCCAAGAAGGCGTGATGGTTCAGAACCCCAGCACCCAGTGGTTAGGTAGGTCCCTTTATTTTCCTCGATGCAATTTCCAGCTGGGCTTCTGCAACCTCCCCTTCTTGCTAGGTAATATCTAACTCCTCGAGTTTCATATGCAAGGTTTCATATAATTTTATCCAGAGCTATCCAGTGAACAAAGGAAACTTCTGAGAAATCAGTGTTGGATTGGACTTACCCTGCTTGAATGAGACCAAAAATTTCTAGGTAGGGAAAGGGGCCCTGAAAGACCCAGTGCTAATTTTAATGACTATACAGTGTTTGCCCAGAAACAGAATGAAGGAAACTGACTTTGCTTCTAAATGAAAACTGTTGACTTGATGCTATTACAGAAATCATGAGATGCAGTTTTTAACCAAAATGGTTGTAAAGGACAGCTTCATACAATGTAATGGAATTTTAATCCCTCTACAGAATCCAAAATCTTTGCGTTGGCGAATACTGCCCTGCCACAATGGAAATACTCAGAGCCAGGGTAACCTCAGAAATACAGAAGAGGGACCACAAGCTGGAGCTTGCAATGAAACCAGACATGTATTAAATCAAGAGAAAGAACAACTCTTTGAAAGCAGATGAGAGCAAGGAAATATTTGGTTCATTCTTTCAGAATTTCAGTTCTGGAAGTTTTCTGCAGGTCAGCACAAGTGACCGACTGCCTCTCAGGGGCCAGTACAGGGAGAGGAAGACCTACCAGTACAGAAATGAGAACAGAGGTGGATTCTGACGCAAACCAGGAAGCGTGCGTGCAATTAATAAATGTAGTATTAAGCCCAGGACAAGGTTTTAACATAAACTGAAGGCTTTTGACTTTTTCTGAGAGCACTTGGATGCTGAATTGTGCTCTGCACTCCTGGAACCTGAGATTGCAGCCCGTGTGCGTCATCTTTGCCTGTGGTATCTTCCACATCAGCTGGAGCTGGAGAGTTGGATTTTTTCCCTGGCATTTTGCTGCACATTCTTTGGGCTTTACCCAGCAATTAATTCCATTCCTTCTGCTCGTGGGATTGTGGACTTCTCCCACACCTGAGATGGGGCAGTCATAGAGCTTCGCTTGCTCTCTCTGTACTGGGTATCACAAGATACGGAAATTTGTGTCTTCAAAGGAGCTGACCCATTACTTGCAGTCCAAACAATGAGAAGCCATTTTAACTGTCTGGTTTTGTCCTGCTGTTTCTCATGTGAATGGCCACCTCAGAAGGAACTCTCACTCTCCAGCAGTGCTGGCTGATTACTCTTATTCAAAAGTTAGAAAGCAAGGAAAAGTTAAAAGCTGGGAGAGTTTTATGTCCCAGGTTTACTCCTGCTGCTTCAGCTGTTGTAGCAAGAAAACCTGATACTTCAAGATCCCTGAAGTTCTTAGTTGTGTACAAATTAAGGTATTTCATCAGGAAAAGAACCTTAAGTATCTGGGGAGCTTGGAAGAAGGGTGAGGACCCACAGCAATCTGAGTTTCCACGTGCTTGCATCAGTGTTCCTCGAATTACAGAATCACAGAAGGGTTTGGGTTGGAAGAGACCTTAAAGATCCTTTAGTTCCAAGCCCCCTGCCATGACCAGGGAGATCTCCCACTAGACCAGGCTTTTTTGGTCTTCCTTTACACTTAGAAGCAGAGAAAAGGGTTAAATTCTGAGTCAGAAATTGGAATATATTTGCACGTAATTGTCTAATCAGGAATTGAATGGCCCTTTGGAATTATATGCTGAGGTGTATCTGAGAATGATGTTTTGGCTGGAACAAGAAGCAGCAAGATTTCCTGGCTGTTAACAATTAACAGGGAAGGTTTAAGCAGGCTGGAGGGGCACAACCCAAGGGAGCCCTAGAAAGGGTTGGGGAATGCAGAATGAGAGCAGCTTAAGAGGTTTAGGCCCAGAAGGAAGAGAAAATCCACAAAATACCACATTGAGATGTGGGTTTGCTGCCCTGAGCATTGGAAGTGGGTGTTCTTTGGGGTGTCTTTTATCTGGAGGGCATATAAAAAAAAGTTGTAAAATCAGCCAGAAATCCCATTGGCTGTGATTCTTGTCTGCATTACCTTCCTGTGCAAGGATCAGTCCCTGTTTGTGGTTGGTCTGGGTAGCTCTGGGTACCTCTGAAGCATCATTAATAAGAAAGGAGGTTAAATTTTGGTCAGCATTGACTGGGTGGTGAATGTTAACGAAGAGCTTCTCCTTTACAGACCTGCTGGCAGTAAGCTGGAGGTGTTCAGCCTTCAAATCATCTTGTGTGGATTCTGAGCAGGGTATTTATTAGTATTGTGCTTCTACTTGGTGTAAAATATAGTGGTGAATATCGGGAATTTTAAGACTACAGAGGAAATTTTCACCCTATCTTTGATAGGTTCTTATGGAGCCTGCTTGTAAATCTTAGTGGTTTGGGTCATTGCCATGACCCATAACAGCTTCAGGGACTCTGCTGAGGAAATGCTCAGTACTAGTTGTGCCTAAGGAGTAATGAAGCCTTTCCATCTTCAGTGTTCTGTCTACCTTAGACTAGTGTAATAGTTGGTAGTGTCAAGGGCACCCATTTCTTCATTCACTGACCCATCAGTTGGGAGTTCCACTGAAGGAATTATTTAAACTATGTTGCCATGTTAAACTATATGATCAATATAAAAATATGGAATTAGATGTTCTCCTTTAGAGTATTTAAGCTGCTTTGAGCACTCGTCCTGCTTAAGATACTTTGGTCATCTGTGACATTTTGCAGCTGCCAGTCCTGGATGAATTGCTGCATGGAAAGAGATACTGGATTTTGTAATGGTTCTCTCTACAATAAACTGTTTTCATGTGATAGTCTGATAGTGATATTTTGGGGAGGTGATAAGGTTACTTTCCTGCTCATAAAGCATTGGTCAGATGGGAATTACTTTCTTTCTTTGTTGCAGATCACAGAGGCCTTGTTAAAGGAAAGAGATAAACAAGCAAAATGGAACGGGATTCCCTTGCTGTTGCAGAAGCTGTATGAGCATAGCCACCCAAACAGCGACTTCTCCCAGTGCCAAAGCATCTTAAAGGTACTGCCCGCACTGGCCTTCCTGACAGCCAGGGATTATTTTGTTGTTGCTTTCTTTAAAATCTACGGTGATCACATTCTAACTGATTTTTGAAACTATTGGTGTGTGTGAGTTGGCTGGTAGGTAAGAGCTGGGCAGGTAATTGATTAGTCAGTAGATCACACAGATAGAGACAGTTGGGTTTATAGTGATGAACGATTTTCTTTTTGAACCACCTTTTTTTTTTTAACTTGTTTTTCTTTAACTGCATGCAGGAAATTTCTCCTCTTCTTTCAATGGAAGCCATGGCATTTGTTACAGAAGATAGAAAAGCTGCTCAAGAGTCCACTTTCCCAAATACCTACACATTTGACTTATTTGGAGGCGTTGATGTAAGTGGGGTTTGTTTTTTGTTTTGATATCATTGAAAAACAAAAGATTTCTGCATGATACACCACTGAGAAATTTGTGAGGTCTTTGAGACCTTTGAAGCTACAGAACAACATTACCATTGATGTTAAGCATTAGAATTGTGCCTGTTAATGGTAATGTGGAAAGGGTGTATTTTTCAAGATATTACATCATCAAAAGTGAGGTTTGTTTTGTTAGAGTTGGGGTTTTTTTTAGTATAGTATAGAAGACCTGGCTGTTTCTTGAGGCAGTCTGTTTTTCCCTTAAAAAAAGGTGAGACCTCGAGGTTCTCAGTGAAGACACTTTCAGATGATTTCTACTTGTGAGATGAAATACTACAGTTGGTACCAGAGCACTGAGAATTTCACTTGTCACTGACAGAAGGGTCCATACCAGTGTTTTAAGCACCCAAGGGTGCTCTCTTAACCAGGCTGTCTGTGTTTATTGCTGACATGCACCACAGGCCATTTCATCTTTGGAAAAGTTTTTAAACAGAACTGTAGATGTTCTGACAATTTCTGGTTTTGGTTTAATTCTGCCTTACACAAATCCCCAGGTTTGTTCAGCTCAGCATGCTGAGGGATCTTGGTTTTCAGCAGAAAATGTATGATTTGTATTTTCCAGTGAACTAATTGACACTTTCTTCTTTTTTTTTTTTTTTGGTCTAACTAAACAGTGTCTTTGCTACTTCTTTCTCATTACACTTAGCATACCTTTACATGAGTAAAACTTGGATTTAGGTTAGGCTGCTTTGAAATTAGCACTGGTTTAGTTATTGGTATCCTGTCAACTGAGGACAAAAGTCTTCAAGCTACCCAAGCAATGTAGAACGTTATATGAAAATTTCCCTTGTTTTTAAAGGGAAATAGCAGTGCTTCCTGTAGAAGTGCTTTTAACATAAGAAAGCACCAAGTAAGTGTGGGTGGGGTGGGTGTGTTTGGTTGGATTTTATTGGGGTTTTTTTTGTTTTGGTTTGTTTTTTTCTTGGGCTGGAGATGGTAAATATCAGATACACTGTAATTATGTGGTACTACAGCCAGAGATGTGGCTGGAAGGTGGTTAAAGGCAGTGCTGGAAGCCAGTGCTACGTGGTTTTGAAAATCCTGCCGTAGTACTCGAAAGGGATGTAGTCTGGGCTGCAGGTTCTGTGTATGCCATGTGCTGATGCTGTATTGCAGCATTCTGAACTGTGAAGCATGAACATCTTGGAAGGATGCTACATTTGCAGTGTACTTGCTATGCCAAAATGTGTGGTAGTGTATTGCTTCTGATGATGGCCTATATATCAAGGAAGAACAAAACCACATTTGTCTCCTCCCTTTATATGAATACATGTAAAATATTACCCAAGATTACAAACACATGAAGTAATGTATGAACCTCGTGAACTTTGGCCCTGAATGCACCCCCAGTCCAAGAAATAAGATCTCTTAAGTCCCTTCCTGCTCCTCTGCTGAGGTACCTCTTATCTCTTCTCTTTCTGCCATTGGACTCTTGTGCTTCTTGCTGCATACAGTTGCAGTTTCAGTAGGCTGGCTTTAGAAAACCCTGTCCACGCAGCATCTCACAGCATTGCAGTCCAGTCCCTGGAGTATGTGAGGAGCATTACCAGTTCTGTTAGAATAAGGTGATAAATACATGCTGGGCTATAGTATTGACCAGGAGAAATAAATACTAGCTGAAAAAGTCCACCTTGTGGCAAGACAGGAGTGAGCATGATGACGGCCACCCTTAAAAGAGACTACATCTAGTAGGTGTCTTTTCCAAAGGAGAAGAGCAGGTGGCTTTCTCCAAGCACACGGGGATGTCTTTGGATGCTAATCTCTGATACTGAGCCTTGAGGTGTTCATTCTCCTCCTAAAACATAAGCCATCCACGAGCACTGCTGCACTGCCACGGTTATTTTTATCTACCCTATTGATGTCACAGCTACTCTTACAAATATTACTGGAAAAGGGACATTCCTGTTGAAAGTTGCCTATTTATTTGTCAGTGCTTAAAATGTGGGCTGTGCCTCCAGCGCTGTCAGGTGTTTTCCTCTGTGTCTGGGTAGGTAGTTCATTAAAGGAAGGATAAAGTTAAGTTGGTGTAAATAGAGTAAGTTGTAAAATATATCATCAGTTGGCACGACTTGACTGAGTGCTACCTACATTGCTCTTAATTTTTAAATTAATTTTAAAACTAGGGGCTTTTTGCAGTCCTTGCAGAAATCATCAGTTCCTCCTAATGGCTAACATGCATTTTTAAATATGCTGTTTTGAAAATGTTTGAAAATAAACCAGTGGTGTGGGCTGGAACAGCTAAAGAGCAGTTCCCCATCTGTGGGAGCCATAGTCCTAGGCTTGGAGAGCTGTGTTACACTCCTTAAATAGAAACGAGGCAACAAACACATCACCTGCTTGTAAATGTCTCGTAAGTACACGCACAAGGTGAGTGTACACAAGTAGTGTCTTGCTCTTTGTTGGTGAAATTAAATTCTGGAGCAGTTAAGTTCTGTTATGTCTGGACCTGAAAGGTGTTTTGAAGCCCAGCAAGATTCAGGGAAAGCCTTTGCAAAATTTGCATCTCTCTTGCAGATTATTGCTAAAGATTCAGTATTTTGGGAGAGGCATGAGAATCATCCTTGATGTTACCTGGATGTGTGTGAAATGACATTCTTTGCAGACTCAAATTCTTTAAAACTTGCCAAGGGGAGATTGTTTTTATACAGCTGTTATTTCTTCAGGGTAAATAATGTGATTTTGAGACCAGGGAGATATTGGTGGTAGATCTTCCACTAGTTACCTCTGTGACTTCAGCAGAGGCAGGATTAAGTTTGGATTTCTCACTAACAAATTAATTGGTTTATTTGTATCTCAGTGATTATCCCCTTAATTCTTCATATTGTTTTTACAGCTTTTAGTAGAAATTCTCATGAGACCAACTCTTATTACACAGAAAAAGAAACAGAAAAGTAAGTAAATTGATGTTTCTATCTTTTTTTTTTTAATCATTCTTGCCTTTTGTCCTTATTCAGACAAATTAATCCATTTTTCCCATTACTCTCTTTCCATACCAGCAATTTCCTGTTCCTAAGTGAATCATTGGAGTCTTTGCTCCCTCTTAGTACTGATTCATGGTGGGATTTAGGAGAGTCACCTGTTACAGAGCACAGCTCAGGAATATTCATGCACTCAGCATAACATAATACAGTAAATCTGCAATCACTGGTAACTCCAGTATTGAAATGCTGGAGTAAATCAGATTGAAAGCTTTTCTAGGAATTCCTGATGCTGTGTGGAGAAAACTACAGAAACTGCCCTTATTTTTTCCCCTCGTGTGAGACTAAGAAGTGCACTAGACCGTAAGTCTGGTGTCTCTCTGGTCCTAGGAAGTGCTGATAGTTTTGTAGGAAATAGTTTTGGAGGAAAGCAGGTGAATAGGTCAGGTCTAGAGGGGTTCTTCTGGTTTCTGTCCTCCAGGGCATTTGCACATATGATCTGAGCTTGCACTTAGCCTGAAATCCTCACCCATTTTATAGCTATTCATGTCACTATTGTGCACTTCAGTGTTTCTTGGCAAAGTATAGCTAGTGAATGTCTGTTTTCTCCTTTGCAGTAAGTGATGACCTCATCAAGGACTGTTTAAGCATACTGTACAACACGTGTATATGTGTAAGTACAACTGCTGTGGCAAGTGTTCTGCTGGTCATTTTTACATGTACCACTTGACAAGACAACTTACAGACTCTTAGCATAACTTCATCTGACTCAAACTGGTCATTTAAATTCTTTCAGTGAAATATAGAGCTGCTCTGGATTTTTATGTGTTACTGAAATAATTTCTGTTTTCTTAGCCACATTGTCAAGTTTCGTTCCTCTCGTTTGCCTCTGCATCTGTGTTTCCATAGGAAAACCATGTCAGACTTAAGGTTTGAAGGGGGAAATGAATGCTGGCTAGCTCTTGGAGTGGCTAGCTGGCTAGCTACAGCCAGTCTCATTCAGTCACGGTGCTGGCAGGGTGGTTGAAGTTTGATCCTGCAGCTCCTTCATGTCCTGAGCATTAGTTCAGCTGAGTTGATAGTGCTCAGGTAGACGCTGGGTTAAAGGCCTGCTGAAATACTTCACCAGTCAAATTCTGGAGCTAAAAGCCTGTGTGTCAGATAATGCCCACAGGGAACATCTTCAGCGTTGTTTACTTGATCACACACTATTATTTCACAACCCAGGGAGCATTGTTTAACAACAATTGTTTAAAAAGGCAGTTACTGGTATGGAGCTCTTTTAAAGATATCAACCTAATCTTGAGAGTTTTGAGTCTTAATAGGTATTTTCTCACCACTGTCTTGTGTACACGTGGGAGGGGGGAGAGAAGGACCACCCTTTTGCAAACTGAATATGCTAAGAAATCAGTTTGGAGTTTATAGACTAGTTGCTCTTTTAATTCACTTCACTATTGCCTTTCTCTCTCACACGAGAAGCATTCAGGGTAACAGGCGTAGAGTGTGTGCAGTATTGACTGTTCTTACACCTATGCGTAAATGTTCAGGCAGTAACTAAGCTAGTTGAGTTCTAGGAGCACTGGTAATAATGTCAGCCAGATACAAGACAGCTTTGCAAACAGTGAGGGTGACATTTAATTCCAGTAAAGACTGGCTGTGCTCTCATCAGAGGTCAGAGGAGGGAAGCTGACCTTAGTGAACTCGGTGATGAACTCAAGTTCATGCTTTATCACGGCTTCTGGGCTCATCACTGAGTTCATTAAGGCAAATGCTTGATTCTGGTTGCTCAGACTGCCCAGCTGAGAGCAGTGCTGACCCTTTGGGGAATCTGGAGATCACATTTACATGCCATGAAATGCGGCTGGTTACAGTTTGTCTGGGAAGCCAGAGAGGCATCACCTTCTCTGATGCATTTTCAAGGCATGCAGTGTTTACTCTAGATTCAAGGTGAGTAAACAGCTATCTCGAGATGAAGCCTCTCATCCCAGAGCCTGTAGTTTTTGCAAGCATCACATTAACTTCAAACAAGGACAGGAGTTAGATTTGGTCACCATAAACACAGTGTTTCCTGGTTTCAGGAATAGCTGGTTTGATAACACATCATCTGTAAAACTGTCTTGCGTGTGCCTGTGACGTAGGACCTCTCGAGGTGGGCTCTGACTTTGGGTCTGTGTGTGCATTCGCTGCTTTCTAGACGGAGGGAGTCACAAGGCGATTGGCAGAAAGAAATGACTTTGTCTTGTTCCTGTTTACACTGATGACAAACAAAAAGACATTCCTACAAACTGCAACACTCATCGAAGATATCCTGGGAGTTAAAAAGGTGAGTTACTGGTTTCTTCTTTTTATTTGTATGGTTTTTTTCAGAGCAGTAGAGGAAAGGCAGCTGTTTCTTTGGAGAGTTGCTGAAGAGAATCCTCTGAACTAGTATTCTCACTTCTTGTAGCTGATTGGAACCTGCCTTTTTGCAGTGGTCGTTAACTTCAATCCCGTTGCCTACAGAGGCCAAGTTAGGTGTGTGGCATACTTGTAGGGCTTTTGCACCACGTGCAGAGGATGATGAGGGGTGAGTTCCTTGCTGTCACTGAAATGCAGCCAGGATTTCAAATGAAGAGAATGAACCTCATAGAAACTCATTTTTCATCTTTGTCTTCTGATTATGCTTCAGATATTTTTGGTAGACTTCCTGACATCTGGAAGGCTTCCTGTGCTGCTCTTTTCCGTGGGGTTTGTCACCTCTTGGAGAAGCTGTAGGTTGGGGGAATGGGGCACTTAGGTCTTCTGCTTAAACTAGGTTTCTGAACTTGCTTGCCAGCATCATTGCAGCTTAGTGTCCACATGAAATATTAGATGTGTAACCCTGGGAAAGCCTTGAGTGAAATGTGTCTATGTACAATTAGTGGAGAGAGTCAGGATTCTGTAACTTGTTAGGTTTGTTGGTTGGTTTTGGATTTAGCTTTCTTGTTGTGGTTTAGGGGGGTTTTGTTTCTTTTTTATTTTCAGTAAAGTTGAGGATTAAATACTGCTGAAGATAGGAAACAAGCTTAGTTTATCTGAACGTAAATGCTTTTTGCCAAAAACTGTTTTCAATGTCCTTTTCTATTAAAAAACTCTTTTGATGAAAAAGTATGAGAAAAATAATCTGGAAGTTGGCTCACATCTGTGAGTTTCAAAGAAAATACAGAAGTGGGAAATGAAAACGAAACTTTAGAATACCCAAAGACAATTTGTGTGTTAAATTAGGTTGTGTGTTTGGTTTTTGTTTTGATGAGGGTTTTTTGTTTGATTTACATAAAATTTGGGAGCCTTTTTTATTTTTTTTTTAATGTAAATACTTTGTATTTAAGATACAGAGAGTCATACTTATGGCTTTGATAAACCTAAGTGACACTGGCTGTAAATCACAACTGTTTTCAGACTCTTCCCTTGTCACTGCTCATTTATCTTTTACTAATGTTGAGATAACAGACGGATCTTCCCGGGAAGAGCTGTAGCTGAATCCTTCTGTCTGTGTCTGTCTTCACTTACTGAACACCACAAGTGACTTAGTTGATGTTGCCTCCTCCAGGAAATGATACAACTGGATGATATTCCCAACCTTGCCAGCCTTGTGTCCAGTTTTGACCAGCAGCAGCTTGCAAACTTCTGCAGGATCCTTGCTGTTACCATTTCTGAGCTGGACACAGGGAGCGATGACAAGCACACGCTTCTTGCCAAAAATGCCCAGCAGAAAAAAAATTTGGGTCCTTCTCGAGCTGAAATTAATCAAGGTAATTGTTTTATCGTGAACAAAGGCAGAAGAATCTCACCAGTGTGTAGTTTCCCTCCTCTCGGTGTCCAATCTGTAATGTATGTTCCTAGAGGGTACCTGGAGTGTTCTTAGAAAGCATTTTTCTTTATTTGCTTTCCTCAAGCAGTTTCCTGGAAACAGTCTTTGCTGTTCATGAGACTTAGTTTGTAGTTTTCAGTGGTATTGATAATGAGGTGAGGTAGTTTCTGGCATTTCAGCCCACTCCAATGAACTGAGAGGTTTAAAATAATTTGTAGTGAGACAAGGACTTAACCATGAATCTGTGATGAACAGGTCCTATAATTAAATTATTCTGTAAAAGCTTCAGGACAGAATGCAGCTTCTAGCACCTCCCAGTGACTTCTGTCCTTGAACTGCTGATTCTAAGGGTGCAATTACACAACAGTTAAAACCTTCTGATTTGGGGCTGCTGCCCTGTGTGCCCCAGCTGGTTTGCTCCACGATGAACTCGTTCAGGAAGCTAGTACTTCAAAAGCTAACAGCTACTGAATGGAGCTTGTTTGGTTTGCTGGGAGACAAATGCCACAGGAGGCAAAGCAAAGGAGGTAGCATCACACAGAGGAAAGGGGAGGTGGAGCTGTGTCTTCCAAGGGCTGCTGCTTTCTTTTTGCCACCTTAATTTTCAACCAGGTCAGTTCCTTGATGCTGACTCACTGTGGACTGGAAAACAGCAGCACCAGCAAAAGGGAGTTGGCCGGAAACGAGCAGTTGGAGTAGGGTAGTACTAATTTTTTTTCCAGTGTAAGTCCAACACAAACCAGTTTAGCGCTGGTTGAATTATGCCTAGGGTGTGTACAACCTCTTCCAGTCCTCAATAGGAAAGTGTGACGACTTCTTCCGTCCGTCTTTGGATCGATTGGGATTTGTTTCTGTGTGCTCTTCTGATGTAGACGTTTTGGTACCTTGTGGTATAGATGATTTGATGACTCCTCTGTGTTCATGATCCGAAATCATAATAAAATATTCTTTTTCAGCTACACTTCTGAATATTCCAGGCTTCATTGAGCGATTGTGCAAACTGGCAACGCGGAAAGTGTCTGAAACAACAGGTACTTCCAGCTTCCTCCAGGAGCTGGAGGAGTGGTACACCTGGCTGGACAACGCACTGGTACTTGATGCACTGATGAGAGTGGCCAACGAAGAGGCAGAGCAGAGCAGTACAGGTACCTGGGCTCCTTTCCTCTCACCAACATTGGCCTGTGTGTATCGTAACCTTCCGCAGGGTTTGCCAAGCGTTGCTTTTCGACCGCTGTTGATTCCCCTTTTCTTAACCAACGTGTCAGCATTTAGGTCTGGCTCCCGTTATGTTCTTGTGTAGTACTGATTCTTTTTTTTATGGACTAAAGTTAGCAGAAGGAAATGTCCTACAGCAAACTGTGCCCTTTGCACAGCCAGATAACGCTGTAGCGTTGTGCATCCTCAGCGCTAATCTCCTCTGGAGTAACACAGTAAACACCCAGCTGAGGTAAGTGACTTCAGCATTTTGCTATAAAATTTAGGCTTTAGGTCCAAATACTTCATATCAGGTATGGGGTCCCTTATTGTATTTTTCTGGAACTATCTTTTGTTTTTAACCAAGTTAACTGTGGGGAGGAAAAAAACAATTGTTCCAGGTGAGTGTATGGAAGTGTTAATACAACCTTAGGAAAATGTGTTGAAGCAAGCGTGTGATTTCTTTCTTCACCCTTCAGTATTACAAAAATTCAGTGTGTGCCTTTTATAACTCAGGCCTCAGTAATCTAATGAGAATTATCCCAAAATTTTGATATCTAAATCTTTGCTTCTGTGCTTTTTTGGAAAACTTCTTTCCGTATCCAGCTTCATTAGTATTGTAGCAATTATTAGAACTTCTGAAAATACCCACAAACTGAAATAGGTGAATGCTCCAGCAGCCTGTCACACGTACCTCTGTGCACACCACCCTGGTGGGACCTGCAGAACTCTTGGTATTTTGGAACAGAATTCCCAGGACGGTTTTGCTGAGGTGAAACCTGCCCAGTCACAGCTCCTGACCCACAACGTCAGAAGCAAGCACACCTCGCTGTGCTTTCCCAGGATACTGCCTCAGTCGCCAAGGGATGTGGCTCAGGGACTTTGGAGGCAGAGGTGGTGCCTGGGCCCTTTACGCTTTGATGGTTTCATTCCTTTGTGTGTTTGCCTAGCGACTGTTTCTTCACAGGGGTTCCAGAAGCACTTATGCTATGCTGTGGCAGGGAGCTTGGTCGCTTAGTCACATATTGTGTAAAGAGCTAACTCCTTTCTGAGCTGCAACCTCCAAGTTTCACTGTGCCCTTATTTACTTTCTCTATGTCACTTGTGGTTTCTGTCGTGCTTTTTACTTGCGATCGTGGCATGTTATCCCGTTTCTGCCCTTAGCAGTATGACTCTAGATAGGGCTATGAAAGTTATTTAACTGTGGCCTTAGTATACTGGTACTGAGGGATGGAATGAAAGCACACTAATAGTCAATACTTCTGATAATCTCACCCCTACTTTTATTACTTTTTCAGCCATGTCCTTTCTGGTGCAGTAGTCTACTAATTCACCAGGGTGATCCAACTTATTTTAGGTAGATGATGCTATTTAACTTCCTATGGAATAGTCAGATCATTTCAAAAAAAGAAGCTAATTTTATCTTCTCTAAAGTTCCAGCCATTTTTCTCTTCTGCAGCATTTAAATTGGTTATTTGTTGTACATAACTATCTTCAGCTGAGCAGAGGATTCAAGCAGATGTGCTGATCTTACACCTGCAGTGTTTTCAGTGTGAGAGTAATAACTATAACCAATCCTTTCCTGTTGAAGTTGCCTCGGGCTCACATGTTTGCCATCTTGTTCAGAGTCTTCGGATGAAAGTGGATTGGCCAATACCTCAACACGAACCCAGCTTCCACAGTCCATGAAGATCATGCACGAGATCATGTATAAGCTGGAGGTGTTGTATGTTCTCTGTGTGCTGCTCATGGGGAGACAAAGGAATCAGGTGAGCGCTTGTGAATGATCCCACATGAAGAAGTTGCTATCTCTTTAAACCTAAGAGCTCATTAATTAGGTCATGGACACAGAAACATGAAGGGCAAAGCTCAAGGCATAAAGCTGGGCAAATCCCATCACTGCAGTGACACACAAACAGTCAGTGTTTCATTGCTGAGAACAGAGCGAGATGCTGGGCAGGGCTTGTCCCGAGCTGTGCTGCCCAGTGTGTTGGAGGGGTTGCTCAGTCTCTGCAGAGCTGCTGCTCTGCTGCAGGATGGAGGCAGGAAGATGCCTCCTGGGTGAGTGAGCACCCTGCCTCCCTGGGTGAGGAAGTATGTTGGGTGTACCTGGGTGCTGCGGGAGCTGCAGCCAGGCAATCTTCCCCCTCCTGGGGTGCTGCTGACCTATTGGGATTGAGCCCCTCCAGGACTCCCCCTTCTCTAACTGCTTTCACTTTTGGAAACCTCTGGGCTGATTTGCGAAAGGGTGATTTTTGTGTTCGGTTGCTGTGTCTCAGGAACCTGAGCGTGTTGTTAAACCCTCAGCTGGGAGGATACACCTCAGTGCTGCCTGCAGTAGGTGCTGCCTCGAGATCCCCCTCATCTGTTCCTTTTGCATTCCTTGCTTTTGAATTGAAAAATAATTGATTCCCCACCTGACAGAGGTTTAGGGACAGCCAGTCACCACAGCTTGGCTGCGGTTTGATTTAAACGGCTCAAAAGCATATTGTGAAGGGAAAAGAAAAGCAATCTGTTGGTGCAGTTTTGACAGGTTTCCAGCATTGGCGGTTAGCTCAGCTCAGCAGAGCAGCTTGGGATAGCAGTTTGGATGCCCTAGAGACTGGGAGGATCAAATTGTTTTGAGTTGTCGAAAAGCTGTTGTATTAGGGAAGAGTAACTGTGTTGGGAGGCTGTTGCTTGAGCACGTTTATCTTGAGTGTTTTGTTTGTTGCTAGTAATCTCCCATTGTATAGGAGTCTCAAACACTTGCCACAGGCAGCCTCTTAAATCTCTTAATCTGAATTTCAAATAGAAGAGCAGCAGTAGTACAGTTTCAAACGTAATGTAACCTGCTCATTCTGAACCTACAAATGAATACTCAGCATTAAAAAGAAATAAATAGATTCTGGTTTTTCCTCTGTAACCAGAGGAAAAGAGCGATTCTGGCAGAAACCACAGTCACTGCCATAAGAAACTCATAATCCTGTTCTCATTCTTTATAGAAGTACTGATTCTCGTGGGTAGAAAATAACTTTTTTTTTTTTTTTTAAGCCCAAGACATAACTGGAACTACCAGACCAGGGATCTGGTAGGGGGACTTTTTTTTTTTCTATTGTATCAAGTCAGATAATTTATTGCTGCCTAATTTCACCACAAGAATGCTGTTTTATAGCTACTGCAGCAACTCCTTGCAACTTGCACTCATCCTGCTGCTGCCTGTTTGGGGAGCTGGAGGTTCTGGCTTCCTTACATCCCTGGGTCAGTTCTAGTGTGTTACTGTCAGGTGTGACAGGAGAAAAAGTACACTGCTGAAATAGCTCGGAGGCTGATTTGGGGTTTTTTTGTGTGCGTGTCTTTAAATTTCCTGGGAAAAGAGCTCTTTATTCTTCCTCTGCTACTTCTGCCCTCATGCAAAAGGGGAAGCTGTCTAAGGATGAAGCTGACATGCAGTTCACTTCTTCTCCAGCACTGATTCAACACTGGAATTGGAACTCTTGAAAGACTTGAGTTACTTCATTCTCTGAAAACTTTTTACCCAGAGCCAGCTCTTTCTGTACAATCCACTGCTTTCCAAACACGTGCTAGATCCTTCATTCCTTAATCTATGTAAAAGTTCTCAGACTTGTGTGGCAGACACAGATCCCTTCCCCTTCCTGAGAGGCAGTTGGATTAAGAACTAGAGGTGAGCTGTTGTGTGTGGAAAGCCGCAGCGAGCCAGCAACGGCAGCGTCTGCAGTAGCTCTGGCACTGACAAGCATTGCAGCTGCTTGATGGGGTCTCTCTTTCTTTGGGGGAATAAAAGCACAGGATCTGTAACACCAGTCATCCAGTCTGAGCAGCCAGAGGTCTTACTGGTTGTATATTGGTATAACCCTGTTGGGGGTGGCCATGCCACTGGATAAGTGGTGTTTCAGTGCAGGTTTGTCTTGCGTGTCTGTGTTGTGGTGAAAAGCACCCAGCTGATGGACTTGCTTCTGCTGTGGGGAGCCACAGTGCACACTGCGTGAGCCTTTTATGAGAGTTTTAGTGGTGAGAAAGCAACAGAGCAATTCATGTGAAGCTGGGCAGCAACAGGGAAAAGTCAAAGTTGAGTTTGAAGGATGAATATAATCCTGGCATCCCCAGACTAAGTAGCTGTAATGAGTTTGGGGTCTGAGATAGTGCATGGTCCAAAGGTAGGGACTGCATCAGGAGCTTTGTCATGCAGCCATCTGTCAGGTGAGAACAGAGGTTAAGCAAACTAGAAGTAAATTTATCTGAAATTAGAGATTAATCATTTGGAATAAGCAGATTATGGTCTGTGTGGAAAGAAACAGATTCAGGAGTTCAGCAATGAGCAGAGACAACCCCTCTTTAGTGAGGGGCCGAGGCTCTCGCAGGCAGCTTGCACACTCGGTTTCATCGTTGTGCTTGTGTCACAATGGCCACTGAGGGCTGGGGGGACTACAGGGAGTTCTTTGTTCAGAGAGATTCTCAGAGCTGGTTTTCTTGGAGGGTTGTGACTAGATCAAAGTGTCCAAGAGCCTTTTAAAGAAAGGGAGCAGCAAATGACCCCGAGCTTTGCAGTCTGTCAGGGTGGTGAGGGTGAGGTGGGATAGCCAGAGATGCCTGGCAGTGGGAATGTGATTCCCATATGGATGGGAAGGATGGTGGCTACAGCCAAGAGGAATGCAAAAGGCCACCAGCTATGCTGCGAACAAGAGTAAGAGTGAAAGCCAGTAGCATCGGCTTCAGATAGTTTTGATTTGCTCAGGTATTGGAGGAAATAGAACCAAAGGGAGTGTGGTCTGCTTGAAATACTTACTGCAGGGTATAATTCCATATCTCACAAACATCTTGTGTTACTGTTTAGGTGACTTGAGTTTAAGGAATGTGTCCATTACTGCTTTGGGCACTTAATTTTTACAGCTTGTTGGGGTTCTCGATCACGGGTGGTTTTTCATTTGCACCACATCTCAAGGGATGCTGCTTGTCTTGGGCCTAGAGCTGAGGAGAGGCCCTCTTTGTATTTCTTCTCCTTGTATTCCTCATCTTCCAAATTGCTTACATCAGAAGTATCAAAGCTTGGACTGAAGGTGTTGAACAGCTCTTCACACCGACATTAGTGGCTTTTTTACAAGCGTAACTCCGTAGTCTGTTTCACACTTGGCTCGAGGTACTGCATCCTAGAGCGGCAGGCAGGCTGATAATAAACCTCAGTCATTTGGCATTTTCATCTCTTCTGGGCATTCTCTACAGAAGTTCAACTTCCCCTTGAACTGAAGGAGCATCAGTTGAGCTGCAGTGAGGTTGTGTTACTGCTGGACTCTGCTTTGCTCCCAACTCCTGCCTGGGTCACTTCAACAGGAGCAATACTGATAGTTTGTGTTGTCCTCAGCGTACCACCTCAGCTTCAGCTGCCTGAACTGGAAAGGCAGAGGATGCTCAGGGAATGACTGGCAGCAGAATATTCACAGCTTAATTTTGTGATGCAAAGGAGTTAGGTAGAGCTGTATTTTCAGTGTGCTGTGAGTGACCTCCCCATGTCCAGAGCCGCTCTCGGAGGTTAACTGGGGCACGGGCTAACAGCGTTCTCCCACAGTGTCTGTTTTCTGTCTACACCTGCCAAATGGAAACTACTCCAGGGACAGACTGCAGGTAGAGCACGTGTCAATACGGACACGTACTGCCTGGGAAAGGAATTCACTCTTTCTCATGTCAGAGGATGGTGTAAATGTGGCCCGCTCTTGACCAGACCGTGTTATATCCGTATTCGAGGCTGCAGCAGATGACTCTGTACTTCTCTTGGTTTTCAGGTTCATAAAATGATAGCAGAGTTCAGACTGATTCCTGGCCTCAATAACCTGTTTGACAAACTGATCTGGAGAAAGCATTCTGCATCAGCCCTTGTTCTGCATGGACACAATCAGAATTGTGATTGTAGCCCAGTGAGTAACTTAAAATTCTGTATTGGATTTTTATCCTGTTCTGAGTTTTGTTGAGTGACTGGGTGCTGGTATAATAAATGACTTGATGTGGTAGCATCCAGGGTTTTGTGAATTATTGCTTGTGCTTGCCTTTTTCTTCAGCTCATACTGGCAATTTAACAGAGGGCAGTTTAGCCTCTTCCCTATTTCCCAGTTTGGGAACTGGGAAGGGGAGAAATTCTGTGGTCCCTGGAGGCCAAAGGTAAAAGACAACTAAAACTTTGGAAATGATGCCTGGTGGGTTTAGCAAGGAGAAGCACAGCACACAAAATGGGTCACAGGTTTTTGGAGGGGTTATTTTGTTGTTGGTTGGTTTGTTTGTGGGTGTTATATGTTTGCTTTTCCAGATTCTTAATCAATTAACACGGGGATGAGCTTTTTTGCCTTTGCAGTGAGAAGAAATTAACTGTTGCATGCACAGGCATGAAGGCACTTTCTACTTCTGTTGTATTTTGGGAAGCCTGCAAAGTGCAGCCGCCTCTATCTCAGCAAGTCCCTTGCTCTGCTGTCCAATGGGTTTGATTTGGAAGGGTTTTCAGTTCAGCTGGTTTCACATCAGCTTGGTAACTAACAATACCCAAAAATACTAAAGCAAAATTTTTTGACCTTTCTTGTCTCTTTCTAGGACATTACTTTAAAGATACAGTTCTTGAGGCTTCTTCAGAGCTTTAGTGATCACCATGAGTGAGTATGAAACGCTGTGGTAGAGGGTGGCTGGGCGGTGGTGGTTGGCTGGGTGCAGTTACAGCGGGTGTCTGAGGCACAGTGCTGGCTCTGAAGGGAACATTGTCCCGTCCTTAGACTCGATTCAGATGTTCACGTGCCTGCCAGCTCCTGCTATGAAAAGGCAAAGGATGTGCTCTCCAGTGGGCATGTCTTAGTACGTCTGTTGATGATTAAAAATAGCCCATTTTGCTTCATGTTGAAACGAACTGAAACATTTATATGTTAACATTTTTTTGGCTGAAGAAATGAGGAGGCAGCTTTCAAGATGCTGTTTATCTGTCTTCTCCCTGGGAGTTGGTAGCGAGCCAGTATGCTCATGAGAGCACATGTACCCTGTGAGGACATGTTCAGGTTTAATTCAGAGTGGAACAAGCATGAAACAAAGGCTGTTGGAAGATCAGGGTGAAAGGCAGTGTACCTCTGAAGCAGTTAATGGATACTCTGCCTTTGTAAAAAGGCTGGGAAGACAGGAATGCTGTTGAAATGCCAGCAGTGGAGAAGACCTGATTCAACTGCATGGGAAAATGTTAGGGGGAACACTGTTTGTCCGCTGGCTTTCAGAACCTGGGTTGGAGATAGGAAGAAAACTTCTGTTTCCCTTCAAAAAGCAAACTTATGAAGGTTGAGTCTGCCAGAACAGTTGGGAGGTGAATGCAGTGGGCTTGAGTTTTGTTTTTATAATGCTGTACTGCTGATGCAGAGCTACTTGTGGCTCTGTGACTGGTAGAATCACATCTTGCATTCTGTCAGCATCCTGGTGCTCTTAATTCAGCCTTGCAAGGTGATGTCCCAGTGCTTACTGCATTTGGGGCATCTCGCACTTCTTGCCTAGCTGGTTATACCTCCAGCCAGGGTGGCAGTTCTGTGTAGGCTTTATCTAGTACTGTTAGATATTAATATTGGAAGTATTGGCCTTTTTGATTAGCTCTGGGAATGGGGAGCTGCTGGACATGCTGTAAACGTAAGAGGAAGGCTGACCTGTTGTAAATCCTCCACACCAGACATTGTTTGCCCAGGAATCACTCCAAGTTTTCCAATAAAATCTCTTTAGATGATGTTCCTACAAAGATCTCAGACTTGTTGAAAGAGAAAACAGTTTTCAGCTGTAACATGTGAGCAAGTGGAACGTGTGGAATCTGGTTGGGGATTTTAAACAAACAGTGACACGAGCTTTCTATGCAATGACAGATAAGCTGAGTTAGCTGAGGACAAGATAAGCGCAAGTACTTGGATCCTAATATTAACTTCAATAGAACTCTGTGTAAAACAAGCATGTGGAACTGTTTATTGCATGGAGAGAGAGGCTGTATTTTCATTACAGAAACCTGTTGATTCAGATGTTGATCCAGAAGCTTCACATGACAGCCTCAGTGGGCACTAATCTGGAAGATAGTGTTTGAAGCAAGAAGGCATCCCCATCACCTTTCTGGTCTAATAATTTATCTTCTGTGTAGCTGCTATGTTTTGATGCTTAAGTTCTCTTTGCACATCCTCACACCCATCACTGCATCCCCTGCTCCCTTAGCTTTCCTGAAAATGCATCTTTGCTGCTTGATTCCAAGCACTTGAAAGTAGCAGGGCTCTAAGGAGCAGGCTGGCATTGGGCAAGGGGTCCATCAAAGGGAGCTTACTTTTCTACTTTGCCAGACTTGTTCTGCATTCAGTTCACTTCCCAAATGAGTCAATGGATTTTTAGTATTGAAAGTTCAGTATTTGATAACGATTTTCCTGCAGCTTCCTTAGTTTTATATCCATTTCTGTTCTATTTTCTACCTTTCATGAAGTTTTTGAAGATTTACAGGGTTTGCTCAGAGTAATAAACTAGCAGGATCATGAAGTACTTTTCAGTTTCTGCTGACTGAGATTTATTACCAGTAAAGACCATGGTCACTACAAGGCAGAGAAGACCTGTGATGAACTGTGAAAAAGTTTCCTATTTAAGTCTTAAATTCAGCAATGCTGAGCTTTTAATAAAAACGAGCATTATCTGGAAGCAGATATTTACAAAACGAGCCATACGGTCCTGAACAGGTCAGCAGAGAACCACAGTCTCAAAGCTGGTCAGTGTTGAAACGTGCATTTGGTGTGTGCCTTGGGGGGGGTGGTGTGGAGTGTGACTGGCTGTGAAGAGCCCGAGAGGAGGAAGCTGACTGCCCAGGCCTGCAGCCCTCGTGGCTTTACTCTTCGTGGAATTTCACGCTTGTCTGCCTCCTGAATTCATCCTGGTTTCCCCCCCTCCCCCAATTGTCTTGCTTTAGGAACAAGTATCTCCTTTTAAACAGCCAAGAACTCAATGAACTGAGCGCGATCTCCCATAAAGCCAACATCCCTGAGGTGGATGCCGTTGTCAACACAGACAGGTGAGTTGGCACAGAGGGTCTAGGTCAGCAGCTTCTGGTGTTTCACCAGCACTTCCACTGGAGGTTTGATGTCACCTGTTTTGAGGTCCTTCACTTCCTCTCATTCCAGTGACATGTTTCAACAGGCAGTGTCTAGGTTTGTATGAGATTCGTGGTCATTGGCAAATCCAAAGCGTGGTCCCGCTTAGAGTGAGGCACTTTAAAAACACAAGCAACCTAGTGGGGCTTGAGTTCTTGGTCCAGACTTGCTTGGTCTGCCTGTTTGTCTGGCCTTTCTCACTATAGACATTGCAGACAGACCTGGAAACAGTGATCCCTCTAATGCATGAATTGTGCTACTAATAAATCTTAGTTTTGAGATTCAGGAGCAGTCTGTGCACATTTAATGTCCATTTCAAAGCTGCATAAACAGATCTAAGTGTGTCTGGAGTCTTTAAGAGCAGCTAATAGCTAGAAGAAACTAAATTAACTTGTTAAACCACTTACACAACCTCTACTGCTGTGTTTGAGTACCTGATAGATTGACTGTTTTGATTTAATAAGCTCTTTAATACATGATTCTCATGTACAAACCTCACAAGGTGAAACACTGTTTGCAGAATTTAGTTGCCAGAATATTCCCAGAGTATCAGCAGGGATGTGCTCTGCACAGAGCAGATCTACCTCGCTTCAAAAGGGGATTCTCTAAGAGGGGTTTCTAAATGGTAATTACCACCATAATACTGTCCCTATGGGAAGAAACAGTGTCTGTCTCTCAGATCCTTCCCTTCTAAGCACAGGTACTTTCTGGCTTTGTTGGAAAAGGATTAAGTATTCAGGGAGCAAAATCCACCCTACTGGGAGCACGCTGAAAGGAAGCGGTTCAAGGGTGTAAACAGCTTTTTCCAGCCTGCAGAGTTTCTCATCTCTCTCAAGTGTTAGTAAGAACAGACTTGGTGTGCTGCAGGAAAACAGCTTCCCACAAGGGCTTTGGCAGCTGGCTGTTGGCTGCCCAGCAAAGTTGCTGATACAGTACAGAGTCATGAAGCTGGTGCTTGTGCTGAGTATGATGACACCGAGTTGTGTTTTGAGTAGAGACAACCCACCTGAAGCATCTTGTCCTACCTCTGTGGGATGGTTTGTGCAGCCAGACAGGCAACATTGCTTTGTTTCTGGCTTAAATTGGCTTCCTTTTTCACCATGTGCGTTTTGTTCCCATGTTGCTTTTCTTCTGGCATTGCTTCTGCACAAGCTCACTGTTGGTAGACACTCTGCTGCAGGTGCCACTTAATACAAGCAGTGTTGAAGTTCTACAGCCTCTATACTTTTACTGGTACATACAGAAGGCTACCTCATGTGGCCTCTTGGTTTCCATACTCTGCCTCCTAAACAGAACTTAGAGCTTCCTTTACATTTCTTGAGCACAACAGGTGTCTTTCTTTCATTCCTAAGCTCTGATGTGGTTTGGTTTTTTTCCTAATATCTGAATTCCTACAAGCTCTGAATGGATATTTGTGAAATCATTAAAATTTTGAGAGAAAATGAATGATTTTTCATTAGGAATTATTTGGAAGTCGTGTTGCAGGTATTGCAGATGCTTGCCAAAGGCAGTGAGGGAGAACTCTTCCGTTGGTAGAGCTGGTAATGAAGCTTAATGGTTATTTGTACTGTATATTGGGGTTTTGATCATGAAAAGCTTTGGAGAAGAGGCTGGATTCACTGTTCTCCAGGGTGCCTTGGTTGCCAACCCTTCCACTCATGCTGTAATTTCTTCACATGCTCTAGGAGTCTTGTCTGTGATGGGAAGAGAGGTTTGTTGACCAGGCTGCTTCAAGTCATGAAGAAGGAACCAGCTGAATCCTCCTTCAGGTGGGTTGACGTTGTACTGTAAGGTGCTGGTTTGAGCTGACTGGGAAGTTGCCGCCTTTTCATACAGCTCCTAGCAGTTCAAAGTGCTTGAAAATCATAAGCTCTGAAAAGCTCTGGCTGCTCTGCATGTGGGTAGAGTGACAGAGCAGGTGAGGGAGGGAACCAAAGCTTGTGTTGGGCCTCGTACGCAGTGTCATTGGTGTTCTGCAGGATCGACAGGGCTGACTCCAGCTTCAGACTGGAATGAAACAGGAAATTTCATTTAAATTATAGTTGTGATAGAATACTCCCCTTGCTCCAAAATTAAAACCTCGTTTCTTCCATTTCTCAGGTTTTGGCAAGCAAGGGCAGTTGAAAGTTTTCTGCGAGGCACTACCTCCTATGCAGACCAGATGTTCCTGCTAAAGAGAGGACTCCTGGAGGTAATGAAGTATATGTCAAGCTTCCTCTGTAACCTATGGCAATCAAAGAGGATTTATCTATCATGGATTCAAAAGGGGGTGAAAATGAAACATTAAATATTGACAGGGAATAGGGCAATTTTTAAGAAGTATTTGTGATTTCTGCTTGTGGCAGACAGGTGTGGGGTGAGCCTTCATCACTGGGAAGTTAATTTCACAGGAGACTCATCTGAATTGTCTTTATTTCTGTCATCTAAGAACTAAACCTGCAGATAAACACTTGAAATGGTGATTAAATCAGAGTCTGCTGTACTGCTGGCTTGGGCTAAACTGTGGCAATAATGTGTTTTCCTCCCCTGCCAGCATATTCTCTACTGCATTGTTGACAGTGAGTGCAAATCACGAGATGTGCTTCAGAGTTACTTTGACCTTCTGGGAGAACTGATGAAATTCAATATCGATGCATTCAAGAGGTTCAACAAGTACATCAACACAGATGAGAAGGTAAATATTTGCAGAAGCCATCCCCAGTGGGTTAAATTACAGGCTCCAGGCTCTTCAAACCAAGCAGAGCACTAAGAAACTCGGATTCGTTTGCTGGTTTTGGTGAGATCGTTGAGCTTGGTGCACAATAAACACTATGGAGAGAGCTGCCAGTGTCTCTCCCCAGGTGTGCGTTGCTGCGTACGCTGGGGTTTTGAGGTGCTCCCAGCTGCTTTGAGTCAGCGAGCGCTGAGCTGTTCAGAAAACATTGCCCTGTTACATGATTGGCAGGGCTCAAAGATGGCAGAACCTCTCCTGTGAAGTCACTGGGGTTTGAGTTAAGCTGGTAGTTGTGGATGTGGAGACAGGCTACAAAAAATCTTTTCCTGGAGCTTGGCAGGGGGTTCTTCATGGAGATGACTTAAAATATTCATTAATATTTGGTACTGCAGAAAGACAGATCTTGTTTTTGCTGGTTTTTGAACTTACAGACATACTAAGAGATTGTGGCTGATGTAATTGCCTGTAAAACTTAGTTAATTTGTCAGTCAAGACTGGGCAGCTCTCTGTGCATGTGTTGTGTGCACAATGTCAGCTGTTGGGTAGGTTTTGAGTGACCTCATACTCTTGTTTACATTAATTTTTCTGTGGTGACTGTCAGGTCTGGCAGACCCTGGAGAATAGAAGCAGAGATGTATTTAAAAGAAAGGTGCATTTACTTGCAGTTTGCTTTCTGGTAAATGAACTCAGGGCATTCTAGAGAATCTGTTTTGATACTTCCTGTGGGCTTCCTATTTATTGATCTAGATTTATTATGATTTTTTTAATTCTTATTGCATGAGTCCCTCACTGTGTTCTTCCCTAGCACTGTCTGCTGGGACAAAATAACTGTAGGAGAACACAGAGGAACTCTGGAGGCCAGCAGCTGTGTCAAAACAAAATGTATGAAATCTTGGCCTGACTGACGTGATGCAGCTTCAAAAGGTTTTAGTGGTGCCAGGACTTTGTGGCATTTTTCTGTTCCGTAGTGATTTTAAGGTACTTGCCATAGGGGCCTGTTGGTCAGCCCACAGTGCCAGCGCTGGCCTGGCAGTGTCTGTCTCTGGAGGTAACAAGGTGATGACCTTGGTGTTCTGGCATTCAGAACCAAACTCTTTCTGAAGGGAAGGGGAGATTGTCTGTGAAGCTTTATGTTGAAGTGCATGTTTTAGGTGCTTGTGCTCAGAATTCAGGGTGATTTCTCCAACAACCTTTAAGAAATGCTCTTTACCTGTCAAAAATCTGGACATTGTCCTACTCTCCAAATCTTGTTCATGACTCTTCCTGCTTGGGTTCTCTGACCTGTTCCCCTTGTGCCAACAGCGTGACTGGTTCAGTAGGCACCTCTTGGCTGTACCCATTCTGAAAAGGGTATGAAACACTGCACTGTCAGACCTCCACTGTCAGTGTTCGTGGCGGGTGAAGTTTTCTCTTTGATTTGATTTGATTATTTATTTTATTTTT
>JANIJG010021154.1:0-34925 GCA_024611175.1 Megaceryle torquata
GGTTTTTTTTTTTTTTTTATTTATTTTATTTCTTATTTCTTAAGTGATCCCAGAGGGAAAGATGGGCTTTCTGTATAGAGGTGCTGACTAGAACAGGTTTGCCTATAATAAGCAGATAAAGCGTTGTCAAGAGTAGCTTGGCTGTACATTATTTCAATCATATCATTCATTGTTCCCCCATATAAATTAAATTAATAAAGGTTGGCTGACACAAGCCTTGCAGTCATAAAACTGAAGGTTTCCCCCCTTAATAGGCAGATGAGGGACTTACAGGTAGCACGCAGCTCATCTCCATTTTTGACCTTGTGCCTAAACAGAGACCTGCTCAGAAGAGGGAGGTGAGTAGGCAATTTGGGACACTAATTCACATTAATGCTGAGTATGATTGAAGCTGTCTCTAAAGGCAGTAAAGCGTACGCTCAGTAAGGTCTAAGAATAATGACATGTTGTGAATTCATTTAATTTTAAAAGCTTGCTCAAAGGTAGAATTACCAGAAGCACTTGAGCTTTAGTGTGGATCCTGGGTTGGGATTGTATTTTTTTAAATTTTTTTTTTTTAACCTATAGCCTCAGCAGGTATCTAACTGTAGCTGTAGCTTTAAACATCCAATAACCTGGATACAGATAGTGTTACTGTTGTGGGATCACTCTGAGCAGAAAGCATGTGAATCACTTAAATGGATTGTCATTTTCCTTTGTAATAAGCTTGGTTAAAAAAAAAAAAGTACTGTCCCGTGTACTTGCATTTCTGTAGTGCATTGTCTAAATTCTGCTCATAGAAGTGCTGTGCAGAGCAGTAGTAGAAAAATGAAATGTGATTCATTGTCATAGCAGGCATGTGCTTGCAGCCCATGTAATTACATATTTCTAGCTAGGCTGAAAAAACCTGTAACCTCAGAGTGAACTCTAGCCCCAGACATCTACACTAGGAGTAGAGAAACGCTGCCTTCCGGTAGTCACTTGAAAGCAGCACATCATCAGACTGCGCTCTCATACGCTGATTTCCTCCTGCAAGTGCGGACATTGAACATTAGGTTATGTTGAAAATGCAGTTTTCTACTGATGGTTTTGGAAAGTTCCTCTAGGCTTTACAGGGCATTATTATGCTATTTTCAAAAAAAAGTAAGCATATAATTTGCCGTTGAAGACAATTATGATCTTTGGCTGAAAACAATCCTCCTTAGAGCTGACTAGCGCACTACATATTGCTAATACTGCTGCGTTTCCACTAACAGAACTATCACTCGTCTCTCTTCTGCTTTACTTCTGTCTTGTGCAAGTCGCTCTACCCTGTTTTGAGTTGAATACGTTCAAATCCTTGCTAGTAACTTTGCTGTGGTTTTGGGCAAAACTGTTGTGCATCTTTGTCTAGCAGACTCAAGTGGCCGTTGACTAGTGACAAAATCTATTTTCTTCTACAGGTGACTAAGCCATTGTAATTTTTGCAGTGTTCTTAAGTCAGTCTGCCGAGGAGGGAAGGGGTTAAGATGCAGCAGTACGCCAATTCTACGTTGGATGTTCTAATACCATCAGATGTGCAGAAAGGCGTGTTGTTGCACGATGAAGGCAGTGGCCTCTCAATTATATAGAAAACCTGCTCATTTAACATCCTGTTCTATAAATAACACAAGGTAAATGTAATTATCCTTGCTTTTAACTATTGGATAGAGAAAGAATACCAAGTGACATGGTTAGTAATAGAAAACCTTTTGTAGTCTGGGCCAAAAGGGGCAGAACTTCCCCCTTCCATCTAGGGCAGGCTTCTTGCTTCCTTCCCTGTGCTGGCCATAATGGTGGTGAGGCTATGAATCTGCTTTTATTAGTTGTTCTTTGCTATGCAGTTTGGTGTTTGTCCAAGAGAGGTGATGGGACCCTCTAGTTGAAGTGCATAGGGATGTTAGGTGGCTCCTCCTGGGGTCTGCGCACACTTTGACCTGACCTTCAGTGAGCAACCTCTGCATGGACTCTCTTATGACATAAGGGAGATGCAATTATCTGGTGAACTTCCCTGATTTTCTCTTAACGGTAATGTTATGAAGCAATACATAGTTAATTTGTTGCAAGTACTGATAGAATAAATGCATTTGTTAAGGAAGGACAGGGAGGCAGCTGTGTCTTAAATACAGGAGACTTTCAAGTGAGGAAGTTGGTATGAATGTAGTTTAGTAATTCTTCTAGCGCCAGCCCCTGATATAAATGTACTGGAGGGGAGGTAAAAGGGTGCTTATTTTAAATGAATGCTTAGTGGTCTTTCCTTAGTGTATTCCAAAGGTAAGATAATTTTGCATGCATTTACAGTTACAGAATTGAAAAGCAGGTATAAAGTTCTGTTACTCTCTTAAACAAAACCACTGCATTTCCAATAGCTTGGGAAGGTGTTCAGCCCATCCTTGCGCTTAGATGGGAGCTGTGCTTCTGCTCACATCCATTAGTCTGCACCCTGCCAGGAAATGACAGGGTAGTGGCTGCTTCATGGGGAAGGCAGGTCTTGTCTGTGGGGATGGAGAAGCAGTAACAGATAGCTGGGGAGGGTGCAGTTGGTGTAGCTGTCGTTGCATCAAAGTAGTTCTGCTTTTTATCAAAGGTTACTGGATTATCTGCAAGTGCAGTTTCACAAAATGAGTCTTGTTCCCTTCTGGAAGACCAAGTTAACCCAACAATAAGTCATGTACCATATCTGCTTTGTCCTAAATGCCATAATTAATTTTGTGTGTATTATTGGAAAGATCTTTGAATACTGTTTGTTTCTTAAGCAGAAAATCCTTGTTTATGTGCTGAAAATTGGTATGGGTTCCAGTTAGAGGCCTAACAAGAGTCGATACTGAGCGAGGATTTCTTTTGCTAACCCATTCATTTTTATTTTTTGTGCTGTCTCAGTAGACATGAAGAGTAAGTACACCTACACCATTCCACAGTATGTATGTCTCTGATAGAAGTGACTCAGCAGGGATGTTCAATTCTCTCTGACCTCTGACAATCCCTTAAACTTGTGTAAAGGCGGAAAAATTTCCTAATATGAACGTTCTTGTGGTGGATTTTTATAGCTGCTACTCTACATGTTTCAAAATGGTAAGTTCAGCTCTTAATTCTAAGGAGAGGATCAAGTGACAAGAGAAGTGAACTCTGTACTTAACTTGCAGCTACCTTCTGGAATATTTTTTCCCCAGCCTGACATTTCCCTTATTGTAAAGTATATCAGTCCCCGTGCATTAGTCTCTTCTAATTTCAGAAGCCTGCTGGGACTGACGTTTTGTAAATCCATCTGCATGTGTAATCCTTTCCCATTACTTGGATAAATACTTTTGACTTTCTTGCTTCAAACTAAAGAACTAGATAAAAATGGATCGGTTATGTTGTAGGGAAGCAAAAATTCTGTCTACAGCCAGGATCAGTCATCTCTTTCTAATCTTTTGAAACTGTGACTAAGAAGTTTTGTGTGTTGGGTTTTTTTTTTATAACAGATGTGATACAATTGGGAAAATCATTCTAGGAAAAAACCAGCCAAACTATTAAGCTACAGCCTGACTATTTAGCTCCAGCTAAAAGGGATTTTAGATTAGGCCTGTAGAGCAGTTTTAACATGCAGACATTCTGGTCTGGTTATCCCATTGCTACGGGATGTTGTAAGCTTTCACCAAAAAGCTGACATAATTTACACGTGGCTGGGCTTTTAAATTTGAACTACAAACAAGCTTTGGGGTAGCAACGTACATACAAGTTGCAAACTGGTGTACCAGAGCTGTGTGGGAAGTCAAGTCCTTTTTGTCAGTGCTTAATAATTTGTGTTGATGTAAATGCAAACTAGAAACAGTCTAGTAGTGAGCTAGAGTATGTATGTAGGGCTGCTTTGTTCACCCGTGCTTTGTTATGCATGAATTGATGCTTTTCATAATGAAAAAGGTAAAAGATTATAATAGCAAATGTAATACCATGTATTCTACAAATGCCTCTTTTCTCAGTACTGCTTTCTATAGAGCATATTCTTACATGAGCCTTACCTTAGGCAAAAAATGGCAAAGCAGACGGCTTCACCTTTATAATATGATTGCACGGTTAGACTTTGTCCTATGGTAACTTTTTTTCTTTTGTGGTAAGACATAATAAAATAAAATCTGTAACTACTTCACATTGTAGCTTATAATTCATGGCTTGAGTTCCTAGTGGCTACAGTGATATAAATGTTGTGAGGTGGCAGGTTTGCAGGGAAGGCAGCAGTGCAGGACAAGGTGTGATTCAGTTTTTGGGACGCTAGTCTAGATGATCTGACACCTAGCTGCAAATTCTTATGCTGTTGTGTCTTTCTTATAGAAAAGCTATTAAGAGTGTCCTTTGAGCCACTGGACTTCAGGCTGTTAATGTCTCTGTTCCTCTGCTTACAATACTAGTAGTGCCTTAATTAGCTAGAGATAAGTAAAGCAAATGAAATCAATCATGCGATTCAGATATGTTTATGGGGATCATAAAAATATAAAAACAAAGGTTTGCCAAATGTCTCTGGGGAAAGGGGGGCAGTGTATTCCACAATTGCCAACATCTAGTGTCCTATGCCCTTAAAGTCTGTGTTATATAACTGAGACATAAATGTCGGGTTGTAGTCTCTTAATTTTGCAGCTGTAGCTTATTTTGAATAGCTAGAAGAAACTAACCCTGACAGACTGCTTTGAGTAACCTTGGTCTGTACAGATAAGAGGGACTAACTATGAGCTAAGAGGGAACAGAGAGGAGTCTCCAGAGACAAGCCAGATCATGCCAGTTCTGCGGTTGCCAGCTCAGCATAGCCTTGAATTCGGAGCCAAAGGTAAAGATACACTGTGAGGAAGACTGTGGGCCTTCCTCCAGAAGACCCCGGCCCATGACCACCAGACAACAGTGTGCAGGTGTCAATGGGAGGAGATTTATGATAATGAGTTCCCAGAAATAATTATAATAACCACACCTATTCCTGGAAATAATTGTAATAACCCCTCCTTTGCCAATGAGTATGTATGTTTCTCATAAATAATTGCTGGCTTGGAAGTACAGTGAGCAGCTTTGGAGGAGCGATCCCCCTTGCGCCCAGCGCTGTAATAAACATGCTGACTTTATGACCTAGCTCGGGTTGTAGAGTCTGATGCCGCACGTCACAGTCTTCCCAGATGATATGCTGGTTTACGTGAACGTACAGCTCTCTAAATACAGTTGTGCTTTTGCTCTTTGTCTAGATTCCTGGTTTTAAATATATTAAAATTTTATGAAACCAAATTAAAAAAAACAGCAGTCTGAGGGGAGATGTAATTTTTGCTAAAAGATGAAGCATTCCATTTCTGCTTAAGAGATGGTATAAAACAAAAAGCATGAGATAAATTAAGGTATAGTTTTATATTTACAGTGTACAACACTCTTACCAAAAGGTGCCACTTTTTTAGTCAACCTCCTATGCCTCTAAGTGACAGTAATTAGGCTTACTGTAGTGAGGGGGACCCTGAAGAATATTAGAATGCGGCTTGTGTTAAAATATGCCTAAGCTTTATAGATCAGACCTAGTACTCTGAATATTCATTTGAATGAGAAGAGTTCTGTAACACATAAATCACCACTTTAAAAAATGCCCTCTGGGCTGAGAATATGCTCGGATATTTTGATTTTGATTTCTCTAAGGCAAAAATTATGCCCTTTTTAAAGGGGCGGATATCATCTCCCTGAAGCTTGTTGCAGAGTGTGCTTCTAGTGCCTTGGGCACTACTTAAGGTACCAATGCACTTTAAAAACAAAACACACATGCCCTCCCCAAAAGCAGCTAGACAAACACCCCCGAATTTCCTGTTTTTTTTTGTTTGTTTGTTTTTCTTCCTTTTTAGGCATATTCATATTGGGTGTCTTCCTGGATAAGAACTACGTTTGCCAATTGTCAGTGTGTTCTGGGCTAGAGAGGTAGAACTGTAAAGATAGCCAGCAGCTTTGCTACAGCAGACAAACCTCAGCTTACTCTCTCTCTGGCTTGCTGACAGCTGAATTTCTACTTTCGGTAGTTCAAGTAATTTTGACTTTGTAACAAAACAGGCAAGCCCTAGATTTTGTGGTGTGTCTAAGTAAATCCCTATCCAAAGGTAGAAAACAATCCTATGCTCATTTAACATCCTGTTCTATAAATAACACAAGGTAAAAGTAATTATCCTTGCTGTTAACTACTGGATAGAGGAAGAATACCAAGTGAGATGGTTAGTAATTCAAAGCTAATGTAGATGTATTATAGTACTAAGTTCTAATATGTGCATTTCTACCCTTGGAGAAAATGTTAGCACCTCTTTAAGCTGAAAGTGTGTTGGTTTGTATGTGTCCATAGATGATGTGCTAGTGAGGAGCTCTACCATTTGTTGAATTTGAGCCTTGTGACATCACTATGTATTTTCTGGTGCATTTTGCTGAGGAGAGGAGTGTGATCTTTGTGACAGGATGGCTACTTTCAGAGAATACACATGGAAACATTTGTCGCGTTGTAAACATGAAGAAAATGTGAAAAATAGAGTTGGCATGGTTGAGAGGAGAAGTGGAGTAAATGTTGAGTAAGGGCGTTATGTAGGAAAGCTTGGTATAGGGAATGGTTGAGGGTGAGAAAATAAATTGAAATGGGAATAGGAAGAAAAGAGAAGACTTGAGATAAGAGTACCAAGGGCCAAGGTGATGGAAGAAAAAAGATATGGTAGAAGGTGAACACCTAAAGACTGAAATACCATGTTTGTGCCCAGCAGTGCTATTTGCAGTCCTGGGTAGAGAGCAGGGCACCAGAGTGCTGATGTGAATGTGGCTGCGATATTTAATCAACTGAGCCTTTTGCTTCTCTGGAAGAGGACCTGAGCACCCTATAGACAATTAAAAAAAATTGCACGCTAGTAATATTAAAACATAATAAGCAGAAAAAACAGGCTGTACAACTCGTATTTGGTGGAATGTTACTGTTCCAGTTCATACTCTTCAAGTTGTTTTCCAAGTGTAGTTTAGGGAAGCAAAGAGCCATGCATACTATACACAAATCTTTGTATCTGTAGAAGTGTTGTGGGTTTTTTGCTTGTTGGGTTTTTTGGTGGGTTTGCCTAGCTGTCATGGTTTGTGGGTTTTGTTGTTTTGGTTTTTTTGGGGGTTGTTTTTTTTTGTGTGTGTGACTTACTCTTTCTGGTTAGTTTGGTTTTGTTGTTGCTTTGGGGTTTTTTTCCTAAACAGTGTTCCTGCTTCATTGTTATTCTTTTCACTCTTTCTTGCCTTTCAGAAAAGGAGCTGTTTGAGTATGCCTTCTCAAGCTGCTTTTTAGAGTCAGGAATCAAACTAGTTAGCTCTATTAAAATGAGCTCCTTTGACACACAAAAGCATTCATCAGTGTTCAGTAAGTGTCGCTGTTGTAACAGAAAAGTTAAAATAGTTCATTTGTGGTTTTGAGAGTATGATCTGTGAGATTAATGTGTAGCAACTGAAAAAGATTAAAATCAACTAACATTATTTCTATCTGGAAACAATCTGTCATTATTAGATTGATTTCTTTGAACTGCTATTTACTGTTAAGATGAACATTTTTAACAATTACAGTGCAAATCATAAATGTGATTTATGGCTTAAATGATGAATTCACTGTGTTTGATGGCACACCTTTGCTGCCAATTACCCAACTGTACAATTACAGGATTTGAGATTTATTTTTCACGTAGCACCTTAGCACAGAGAGGAGGAAGCTCAGCCACAAGCAAATCAAATGGGCAGACCTGGGGACAAAGACTGTGTGTTTTCTACCATGAGAAATCTGCGGGCAGCTCACTAATTGAAGGCTTCTGTTATTTCAGCCTGCTAGTTGCCTTTTTATTACCTGCAAGGTGACTTCTGCCTACAAGACTATGGACATCTTGTAGCAGTGAGCGCTGAAAAAAAGAATCGCCCTTCCTAACCACTCTTAATAAGCAGACTGTTTGAATGAATAGGAGCATAGGATTGGGAAGAATTTTGATTGCTCCACCTACTAGCTGCCTAGTAATTTCAAGCAATTGTACAATGCACAGTTAATTGAAAGGAAGGTATAGAATATCTTCTGCATGCCCATGTATGTAATGTGTCTATATATATAAACTTAGTGTCCACATGACAACATCACTAAATATTTTATAAACACTTGAAATATATACCTGTGTACATGAGACATAAAAAGCCAACAGGATAGAACACTGACCTTGTAGTGCCAATGAATGTGTTAATGAATTTACTAGGAAAAAAACACATTGACCCACTCAAACAAAAAATACCCACTCAAACAAAAAATATCCCCTCACCAAAACCCCAGCTTGCAGACCAACTCTGCAGGACTCTGTGCGGATTTGACCTGCACAGAGATTGTTTCAGTTGGATACCTGGTGCTAAGTTCAATTGTACTCATAAGAGGTATAAACATCTGTAGAGTGGTATAGCATGTTACTGTTGGTAAAAGCATTAGCACTCAAATTCTTTCCTGAGCTGCAGATAGTTTCAATTTGTTCAGAGGAAGATGATATCTTCCTCCTTTTCTTCTTTTACACTGAACTGTAAATCTGCATAGAGTGGGAAAAGTGTATCCTCTCCAGGCTTCTGTAGCTAGCCAGTGCTGTCTTGATGTACAGGATTCATCAGTGCAATTATAACTAAACAAAACAGTCATCTAATTTCACTTTAGGCTTTCTATAAGTGGCCATATCGAGTACATGGGGATTCAAATTCCAGCAGTAAGTTTCCATCTATGAATTTTTCATGGACTATCATTTGGTCTCTTTCACAAACTTACCCATCTCCAACTTAAAATTGATGTTGGGTTTCTTGTACTAGCTGCTCTGAAAATGTCCTCTTGCTGGACTAGTTGGAATAATATTCATGATTCAAGTGTAGCCATTTGATCCTTAGAGTGTCTTAAGCAGTTTTTATCCCTCATCAATATTTGTTTCTAAAAATACTTCTGAGTCCAGGTATTCTTTCTCAGCACTTACTCTCCTAGCAAAATAAACCTATACTCTTTGAATACCTTTTTTCTAAACAGTGTAATGGGTCCTCTTTGAATTTGTTCCCATTGAAATTAATTGTTCTTGCATATATCTGATGAGAACTGGATGTAGTATTTTAAGTGACATCTTACTGAAGATTTGTACAATAGCACCCATTTGATAGATTCTGAAGTCAGAAAATCAACCTGCCTATCTCAAAGCCTACTTTAGTCTTAGGCGGCAGATAAGGATGAGATAGGATCAGTCCTAAGTCTTTTGCAGGTAGCATCTAATAGTCTTTTGTGTTTAATTGGTGAATATGAATGGATGTTCTCAGAAGTGGTGCAGAGATGGTGGCAGTATGCATTACATACAGAGCTTTTTAGTTTTTAGGCCTCTGTTCTCTGTGCTGATCAAGGATTTGTGAGTGTGGTTTATGCTGTGATGGATGGTGGCTTAGTGAAAATATCCCGAAACTTCAGCAGAGATTTTTCTTGTTCTCAGTCTTGGATGTATCTGTCATACTTCTAGTAAAAAGAGTCAGTCTGTCAATTTTCTTTCAACTCTAGGGGCATGTAATAGTCAGGGGAGACCCCTGCTGATGTATGTAGGTGTACATAATCATGTATTATATGCTCATGTACAACTAGGGGTCTATCATGGGAATTATTATTAATTGTATTCTATTACCCTTTAGGACTCCTCAGAATGTGATAGGCTGTGATAATTGTCAACCTCTTTGGCTACAGCAGTTTGAGATTTATGGGTCACTGGTACAGTTAAAACTAAAACTTGATGTTTCCCTTCTGAAGATAACCTGAAAGCTAGAATTCTGGAGCTGTTTTCTCTGGCTACTTTCTCCCCCCCCCCCGCTGTTGTTGAAGCTTCAGACAGTATTCAAATGATTGGGTTTTTTGTGGTATGGGTTGGTTTTGGTTTTGGTTTTTTTCTCTGTTTGTTTTATTGGGTATTTCTAACAGCAATGGATTCAGGAACTTTCATCAGTCCCTGAACTGTAAAGCCATGTGCTTTGTCCCTCTTTAAAGGTGCTGTTTTCTCAAGTAGGTGAATTTGGATTTGTATGCTTTCTGTTACTCAAGCAAGGTTAAGAATGCTGTCACCAATGTGCCAATTCCTACATTTATCCATCTGTAATAAGTTATTAAAGTTTTCTGATTTCTCAAAAATTTTGTCAGTGTTATCTCCATGTCTACAAAATATTTTTATCATCTGAAGTGCAAAGAGCTAATCAATGCCAAGTGTAAACAAGCTCAAGTGCTCTGGAACTGTCTAGTACTTAACTCAGACTATGAGCAATGCAGCTGTTCTGTCACATGAGTTTCCAAGGAAATGTTTTACCTGGAATTACACCATGTTGGAATTCTTGACCGTAAGCGGAAAGACTAATTTCAGTGCAAACACAAACTTCTGTGTTGTGGCAGCATGAAGTTTTACATTCAGTCACAGGAGTTGGGCTTGAAAGAGTACGAAGACATCAAAAGCCTGAAGGCTTAGATCTCACCTAGTGAAAAAGATATAAGAGGGTAGAGTTTAGTTATTCTGAATATGAATAACTGTGCAGGGGATGTTGTAACAGCCTTCGGTTCCATATCTACGTGATTTAAAGTTCCTTTGCACAGCTAGACGTTGTGAAGGGCTCCTTAGGGATGTATGAGAATCTGGCCTCCCAGTACTTTCAGCTGATCTATCTTTTTGAGTGAAGTCAGAATACAGAAAAGCCATCTTCATTAAAAGGGCGGGGGGGAAGAAGGGAGGAAGGAAAAAGCTACATGATAAATGTAGAAGTAATTAATATGGATACTTCTTCATTACTGTCATTGCTACTGTGGCTTTTACCAGTTACCTGTGACATGGCACTTGAAACTATAATTTTGTCATGATTAAGAAAATACAAATCAATCAGCGCTTAATATATTTTTACAAAATTTAAGTTGTGTAGAAATGAGTGAAAAATTAGCAATGGAAGTAGCACAGAAATATTCCCAATTCTGTTAATAACAATAATTGACATTTATGTCACTCTTTTCATTCGTTTTCACTTACACCAGGCTGACATACTTGTGTTGAGGAACTTCAGCAACCTTTGAGGTACAGGTGCTGATCAAATAGTATGCAGCACATTGCAAAGCTTCATGGACATAAAACATTTGGCCCCAGGTGAAGGTTCTTAAGGGTGGAAGAAGTGCTGAGGGCTTGTCTGTTGTGATTAAATGGGATCTGAGCCTGATCTATTTGGACAGCTTGCAGAGTTAGTCATTTATGAAAGAGTAGAAAGCTAATTCTAGCCAGGTGTGGGATGAACATGGAGCTTCAGTATATTTAGCTCACTTCAATTATGTGGTGGTGAAATGGATTATATTAGCATGGATGTGGAAAAAAGAAAAAACAACCCAAAAACCCAGCTTTGTCTTTGACTAAGCGCCCAACTTAAGACTACACTGGCTTATGTTTTGGCAAATGGACTTTTATCAACCTGTTGCTCAGGATCATCTGAAAATCCTAAGAAGACTTTTTCAAAGCAATTGCTTTGAAAATATCCTGCTGTTTCTTATCTGAGCTGTGGCTACTTAAAAAATGAATTGTATTGTCTTTTGGGCCTGCTGTTCTACAGATAACATGAAAGTGCTTCAGCGAATTGTTTACCTTATTCTGATCACTGTAAAATAGAAATGCTCAGCTTAAGGCTCCCTACCACCCTGACTATTTTAGACTTTACAATGGGGTTTTATCTTAGTTGGTTTTAAGTCCTGGAGATGCATCTTGAGAGTTTTGCTGTTGTTTTCTCTCATACCTGGGTTGTGGCTGTGCCCTTTGTTCCATTTCTTCAACTGCAAAACCTTTCATCTGGAACTTGTAGGAGATTCTTGTTAGAATCTCAGTAGTAGCATATCACCTTATTAATGAGCTGTTCATAAATTGTCCTCCTACAGGTATTTACATGTTGAGTGTATGTATCTGTTTTCAGCTGAGGATTTTCTTATGCAGATTGCTGCCTATTCAGTGATCCAGGAGACACTCCAAAAGCAGATATACTGCAACAATAGGCTATGTATGCTCTTCCGATTCCAGCAGAGCTCTGTGAAATTGTTTGTTGTTCTTTTTTTCTCTATAGGGTTTTAACTTCTCATTTGAATGAAGGGGGTTCACTGTGTGATATTTTATTCTGTGAAATTCAGGTGATGGAGAACAGGGATTGGTGGCTGGCTGGCAGTATTGGACAGTTTACAGCAGGTGGCACCATTTGGTGACTTTTGCTTTAATGTGTTTATTATTTCAATATAAATGAATATGTTGATATATGATGATTTTTCTGTTGGCTTCTTATGGAAACAAAAATAAGGTACACAACCCGAAATAGTATATACATCAGTGTCTTTTCTCCTAACTCTGGAGTACTTAGCGAAGCAGAGCAAACGTGTCTGTTAAAGATTGTTCTGCATTGTTCTTAATAATGAACAAGATGTCTCTCACTAATTTTTTGGAGTGATGCCTGGACTAGATATGATCAACTCGTGTAAAACATTCTGAAAGAGTAATGGTGTTTTACCTGTACATAGTCAGGGTTATTTATTTTTAAAGACTGGGACATCTCTGGAAATAAATGAAAAGAAGATTCTTTTTTAGCATGCGGCTTTATTTTAATGTCCTCTTTACTTCTGCTATCGTGTCATGAGAGGCGAAGCAAAACCCAGTGTTGCTTAGGTAATATCTCTGTTTAGGATGGAAGGGAGATTCACTGTTGCATTGCTTTTCCTGCATAGTGAGCTACACAGTAAATGGGTGTTTCATTAAAGGCACCGATGAATAAATAGGTCTAGGTGCATGTGAATATGTATGCATTTGTGAAGTTACAGTCTTCTCTCTCGCTAGTTTTGCAGTGGAGAGATTTCTTCAAGTCCTTTAACTAATGTAGAACTGCCATATACATAACATATAAGCTAAGAGTGGTGTTTATTTTGTATTTAGTATGGCTGTGTAACAGCTGTAGGTAACCTAAACACGTCTGAAGTGCTACAGAGAAAGTGCTTCTCTGAAGAAGGGAAAAAAAAAAAAAAGTTGTGGGGGGGAGAAAGCAGTTTGCCAGCAAGCACTGGATTCTGCCACTGCTCCTTTTCCAATGTAACAGAGTTATTTTTAGCAGTAGAAAGTGCAGAACATGTTTAAGAGAAATAGGCTGGAAAATGTGACATGCATAACCCATCTTTGTGGGTGGATGAGGTTTCTCTATCAGGGTTGCTCTGTTTGGTCTCATTTGCATCCTCTTGCTGAGTGCTATGCTCTTTTGAATTACAGATGTGTTTTGTGGCTTAGAAATACTATCCAAGCATATCTCTACATGACTGGAAAATATATTTAAATGATATAACATACAAGCTAGTGATGTTGTTATAATCAATTCTGGAAGAAATAATTCTTCATGTTTTGACTCAATATTTGTACTTTCTGTTTATCAACCTTAGACTAATAGCAGAGTTAGAGTGAGAAGGATGCATTTAACATGGTCTTAAAATAACTTTTATATTTTGCCGGAGCAGGAAATAAGCAAGTACTTTATTTCTAAACAAAACAGGGAAGGGGGGCTTGAGATTTGCATTTTCTTGCTGCCTCTATTCTCTGTTCTGCCCTGGGGCCTCTTTGGGCAAGTGCTTTCATTCCTCTATGTATTGCTTGCCTTGACCTTTAAAATGAGTATTGTGATTATGAATTTTTTGTTTAACCACTTAAAATGCATTTCATCCTAACAGTTGTGTAATGGTTTATTAATTCTCATGTTTTTCTTATGCCATCTGCCTATTTTTCTGGTCTGCTTAATTGAATGGAAGGACCCCTGTTTTTTTTCTATCTTCCCTTCAGCGTGTTCAAAATTGGTGATTGGATAACTTAAGATCGTGTGGAAGAATGTAGTTTCTCTAAAGATGACATGTTTACTTGTGCTCTGAAGACTGGAGAGTACAAGTAAGGTCTTTTCTGGTCACATAGTAGAGAAAGTGGAGAGGAAGACTTCTTTCATCTACATAAGAGTCTGAAGCTCCTATGTCCTTTGGTCAGAAAGGCAGAATTTGCCTCTTACTTGCTAATACAGCTGCTTCCCTTACCGAGTTACTGATGCACATACCAATCTGTTTGCCTAATGCCAGCTTGATAGGCGCACTTACCAGGTAGAAAGTGGATTACTTGCTCAGGTGAGACTGTCACTTTTTTCTTTCAGTCTCAAAGCTTATGGTCACTATGGTAACTTCTGAATTTGTTGTAGTGTGGCTTTTTTTTTTTGTGTTCTTTTTCTGCTCTAGGAGTTCCTAAATTAAAGATGGTTAAGTAACCTTAGTGTAATTGACCACAACAATAAGCTATTGTTTCCAGTCCTGTCAGATGACCATCCAATGTCTGTACAGTTGCTGCAGAGAATATAACACGCACACACAGACATATATATATATATTCAAAAAGCTTATTTGCTGAAAGTATTGTCTCAGGCTGCCTTTTTGCCCTGATGGGTGAACGCAAGGTTGCACAGGGAGTTCTTTAATAAAAGCTCCAAAATTCACACCATAGTCCATTAAGAAGCCTGGTGCTTTTTTCTTTTTACATCTGAGAGCGCTCAAACTAGAATATAAAAGACACAGAAAATTTAAGGTATGACACACTCCTGTAAACCCCTGATTCATGTCTTTTATCATCACTTGAGATTCAGCAGCTAAAATAAAAACATGCCCTACTTTTGTGCGTGTTGATTTCTTCACTGGTTGTACCACAAGCTCGGTAGGCTGGTATCGCTGCTTGGGTGGATGACTTGAGGTATTAAAGGACCAATAAGTCAAGGTTCTTCAGTAGAGACAATATGGAATTAATAATAATTGTAGATAAGAGTAGGAGATTTCTTCTTTTCTTTTTTGTCCTTTTTTTTTTTCTTTTAATAAGCATCATCTTTGGAACTAAACATAAAAATCAAGTTCAGGTGTTTATTTGGAATATGGGAAACTACTATGAACACAGAACCATAGAATGTTTTGGATTGGAAGGGACCTTTAAAGCTCACTTAGTCTAACCATTCTGCAGTGAGCAGGGACATCTTCACCCAGACGAGGTTGCTCAGAACCCTGACCAACCTCACCTTGAATGTTTCCAGGGATGGGGCTTCTGTCACCTCTTTGGGCAACCTGTTCCAGTGTTCTTACACCCTTGTTAAAAAAAAAAAAAAAAGAATAAAAATCTTCTTTCTATCTAAGGCTAAATCTACACTCTTTTGGTTTAAAGCCATTGCCCCTTTTCCTATTGTAACAGGCCCTGCTAAGAAGACTGTCATAATCTTTTTTTATAAGTACCCTTTAAGTAGTGAAAGGCTGCAGTGAGGTCTTAATGACTCCTCCTCTCCTCCAGATTGAACCACCACGACTCTTTCGGCCTGTTGTCATAGGAGAGTTGTTCTGATAATTTTTGTGGCCCTCCTCTGGACCCACTTCAACAGGTTCATGTCCTACTGGTGCTGAGGAATCCAGAGCTGGACGCAGTGCTCTTAAGAGAGATTTCACTGAAGTGAAACATAGGGGTAAAATGGGCTCCCTTAACCTGTTGCCCACACTTCTCTTGAAGATGTTTCATAAATAGTTCTTAAGTTATGAATAGTTCTTAGATGTTTTGTAAATACTCAAGAAAAAAAAAAACTCTTTTATGGTTGGTGGCTTTTTTTTTTTAGTTCGCATGGTGTTCTGGAGCCCAGTTTGACTATTAACCAGTGCAAGATCTAAAATGTGTGTGTATCCTATTATGTATCAGTTCTTAGCAGTCTCGTAAACTCAATCTATTATATTTCTATAAGTGCAGTTTTTAGTACAGAACTGTTGAAAGCATTAGACTTCTATTCCAGGATTGTCACAGGGTCTGTTGAGAAAGGAGGAGAAATAATCTAAGCTTTGTTTTGGTGTACAGAATAATTGTGATTGCTTGAATCTTAATTATTTAAAACTTTGTTTACAAAACATCCATCTATTAACTGTGCTGAAACCATCCCTGAGTACCTGAAATCCTGATTATCTAAATGTGTTCATTGATCCCAACGACTGAGATAATCAAGGTTGGAAGCCTCATGCAAATTAGATACCTTGCATTTGGGATAATTCCTTGTGATATCTTGAGGTCTTTCTCACAGAAAAAGCCTTTAGGATGTTGAAAGGATAGTATGACAATGAGCATATCTAGTACTGATTAGCAAGACTCTGGTTTCAAATGTGCAAGTTGACAAAGCTATTTGAAAAGGTAAGAAGAGTCACTGGAGGAAGGACTGTGGTGTGTTTTCCAGGCTGACTGGGTACTGTTATCAGCTGTTCACTTTCATAGGGAAGTAATGGTTTTGTTGCCTTTCCATTAAGTAGTCTTGTACAGATGCTGCCTTGCATTTAGTGCAGTTGAGCAGCTGAAAAAACAGAAGAGAAATATGTGCAAGGGAGATGGTAAGGAAACCCCTTAAACAAAACCCAAACCTTGGAAGTAATTTTTTTTCTAAATTCACACCATACCTCTTGTTCTATTGTGCAAAACATGTTCATTTTCTAAGTGATTTATTTTATCAGCTTTGAATGCCTTGATGCACACCCTTGCCTGTTTCTCAAGGAGAGATGTTTAGGTCTTACTGTGAAGTGAACATCTCCGCTTAGGCGCTCAGAGACACTTTTAAAAGCGTAGGCTACATACATAAAGTCGACATAATGCTACACTGCTCACTGCCCCATATTCTGCTTCAGTTTTTCACTGCTTTTATGAGAATGTGAGTGATTAAAGTTCAAAAGGATATGCACAAGGCACATGGAATGACAGAGGTTCATTATCTTAGAGCTATTTGTAAAGTAACCACTTAAAGGTGGTTTACAGTTTACATAGTGTTGTGAATATTGGTATGAATTTCTTTTTGGTTCTCCAGGTGCTGGTTTTTAGAGACAAATATAACCTCCAATTCCCAGCACACTGATCTGTCTAAACACAATTTGACATGCGTTGCTATTAGCTTAGCACCTTATCAAATAATGTGCCCTGATAGAGATAAAAGGTTTTACAACCTTGCTGCCTTTGTTTCTGTGTGCGTTCACCCACAGAGACAGCTCTGCAGCAGCTAATAATTAACACAAAAGACAAAGACAAATCTATATGGCTCAGTGTTGGAGCCTCCAACGTGCATGTTAAGCAGTCGGGGAAGTGAAATCTACAGCAAGAGTGTCTAAAATGGGATCTTCAAACGAGGCTCTAAAATGAATTGAAGTTGAGCTTTGTAAAGTCTCGCTTTTACATGATGGAGCAGATGTCAAACTGTTGTCTGGAAATCAGCACGGTTCTGTGTGTCAGAGCATTTACTCAAATCTTCAGAGAAGCTCCTGCTGCTTTGTTAGCAGTAACCCTGTGTCGCGTTGCATGCTAAGCGTAAGGAAAGTATCTAAGAAAGGAATTAAGTGTGCTGAAAATCAACCAGGGAGATGATATAAAATATTCACTGAACTGAAGCCTTCCTTTCTTCCTTCCTAACTTATTTAAGTTTTGTGGCTTTGTGGGTGTACATAGTTTTAAGTGGTAGCTTGGGGGGCTAAGCCCAAGGCCATGCTGGCTTTCTCTGACTGTTCTATTTCCATTAACACTTTAGAGGCCAGACGGGGCCCCTCTCATTACTACTTGAATTCATCCAGCGTCTTTCACCTACCCAGCATTTTAAATGTGACCTTAGCCAGACTAGATACTAAAAAATGGGAGTTGCTCTGGCATATAAGGCTAGATGGTCCAGCTTTATACAGGACTGTGAAACCATTTAGTTCCCCTCTTCTCCCTCCCAAAGCTAGTCAAGTGCTTCAAAAGTAAAAATCTTACTGTTACACACCTAAGGTGCTACTTTTTTTTTTTTCTGAATAAATCTACAGTCCCTGTTAATTGAGAGCTGCTTAGTGGTTTTAAAAATTCTTGTTACATGTAAACATGTTCTGCTTTTCATCTATATCAATTAATGTCAGAATTTTAGAGATATTTGACAGCCACAGTACAAAAAGATGCTGGGGGGGATTTTCAGAATTGTGTGTCTGCTGGTGCTTTTAAAACTCACTAACCATCCATCTGCATTTTAAAGCTTCAGAATGTATTTCCACAGTCTGAATCTGGGTTCCTCTGACCTATAATACATCACCCTATCAAAATACTAATGTGAAGCTGGAAGATCTGAATGAGTTTAAGGTCCAAATACCCACAGATCCAGCAGGTAGAGTAAGTTAGTGAGCAATGATACTTGTAGGTTGTCTACAGAATGGATGTTTCACTTGGAAACATTATGTTGTCACACTAATCCCAACATCCACACAAGATTTGTATAATTAGAATTTGGCTGCATTTCAGTAAGCCTGTCATCCTTTGGAAGTCATTCCATGATTTTTTTTTCTTGAAATTTTTCTTTAATGCATCTCCCAAAATCTTGGTAAGGCAAATCACTTTCTCTGTGTAGTGTCACTTTGCTCCCTGACGTAGCTTTCTAACGGGGTGTTTTCTGCCTAGCATTCAGCTTCTGATGCCTTGTGAGGCTGGTTAGAGATGTCCCGTGCTATGGTTTGCCTTCACTGGCAGTTGGTTTTTATTCAGCGAACTAGCAGTTTCAAGCGTGTTTGGTGTGCTGTAGGAGTGTAATGTCAGGCCAAAAACCTGTTCTGTTCTGTGGGTCTGCCAAATGTGCAGTGGGAGTAGGTTGTGCTGTAGCTTATGGCCTGATTAAATATTTGATTTTTTGTGTGTGTGTTCTGTGATAGCCTTAGTAGTACAGCAAATCTGCCAAGCCTTCTGAATTCACCATCCCTCTAAGGGTGTAGTGGTTTGTGTTTATTGGTAGGACGTGACAAAAAATGATGGAAAAAATCCTTCTTACTAAGTTCTTTGAATGCTTCAGAAATAAAACTGTTTGCCCTCTCGGTTTGTCTTTTAAACCACAGAAGAGGTTCAAAAGATTGCCCAGCTACCAAAACCTACATATTAGTCTTGCCTGAGTTGAAAACAAAAATGGTAGAAGACCATATGTTCCTGAATAGTTGCTTCCCTTATGATGTCTGTGATATGTGCATTCAGCACCTGGGTTTTTTTTTCTCAAACATTAAACTTGCTAGAGTGGCTTTCTCTAGTTTTTGAAATAAATTTGAGTTTTGGCCTCCCTGGATCTGTGTATATTGCTCCTGCCTTTCATTACTGGTCACCTTTCCTCTTGTGCCCTTTTAGACTCTGCAAGGGATGGATTCTTAACCGAGTGCTTCGCTTGCATTCTGCTTCCTGAAAATATTTCTCCCCAGTTTTCTACTAGGTATACTTTCAGTTTCTTTGTCATGCTTTTTGTGATGCATTAGGCTAGTTATGCCTGTAGATTCATTAGGGAAGGCTCTATCCAGTGAAATCCAAAACCAAAGAGCAAATAATAGGAACTAAAGTGCAGCACAGAAAGCTGCCTTATGGTACTGAATTGCAGTGAAAAGCAATACTGAGAAGAAACCACAAAGGTTTCTTGGAGAAAATCTCCTAACAAAGGCAGGATCCCTGGGGACAGATTTTGGCAAGCCACTTACTTTATAATACTGTTCATTGGGGCTGAAGCTTGCACTTGGGGGTTAGTGACAGAAGATGTAGTAATAAAAGGCAAGACAATCTTTAATAGGGAAAAGCATAAGCAAAACATCCCAGATTTTACAGTCTCTTTCCATAAGCTGATGTCTGTCTATCTGTCTTGCAGAATCTGGGGATCTTGCATGTCTTCACAAAACTGCAGCCTGTTGTTTCCTTTAGTTAAAAATTAAGACAGTGGCATGGATATTAATGGAAGTAGTACTGTAAATTTTTTTTTTGTGCTTCTGTTGCAAGGTGGTGATGAAATTAGGTGGTCACACGAATATTTATCTTCCTTGAAGTATTCTTGTCAATATTAATCTCTGGATCCGTGACAGTTCAGAAACAGTTGTTTTGGAGGTATCTGGTATTGCACGGTACAAAAATAGAAGCTATTTGGATATTGCTGTTTTGTAGGCATATACCAAAGCAAATAACCAGCTAAGAGTCAACAACTCAGTTTTAAGTATTAGTGTGAAGAGGCAGAGTAAGTTTTCAGACCATGATTCTGCTTACTCTGAAGACACTGGTAGAGCATTCTCTTTCGTGCTTTGGTTGAGACATGGTGAAGGTTTATTGCTGTATTATTTAAAAAAAAAAAATAGCATCGTGGTCCAGTCCACCAACGCCAGACAGAAGGAAGGTCCCCTCATAAGGCTGAGGCATAGGGCAATATGTGCTTTGAGTACATGGGTCCAGCAGAGTAGGGGAAGAGAATGGAAAATGGGAAGACATGAAACTGGAGGTAGTATGAGGCACCCTGTAAGATGGTGACTCGATCTGTTTGCCTTCCAGGACCAAGGAACTGACGAATCTGCCCCAGGTGTATATGTGGGGAAAGCGTTCATGTACTTCCTTGACTCTCCTGAACGTGCAGTATGTTATTTGCCTATAGTGTGTTGTGATAGCCGCCAATTTCTGAAATTGTTGTGGAGATAAATCTGTATCTGTATGTCATCCTGACAAAAAGAGATTGAAAAAGTAGGTGGGTGAGATCTAATTGGTCTCATCCTGAAAGAGATGGGCTATTGACTGGCTACTGCTCTATACCTTCTGTGTGCAATTTTCTTGGTTTCAGCAACCGCTAGAATTTCCAAAACTGTACAAGCAGAGAATAGAGACAAAGTGTCTGAAGCCTGAACTGCTATTATTTTCAGTCAGTTTCTGTATTTGCAAAAAGAAAGCTTCTAGACTAAGATGCATTTTTAATAATTTCATTAATATTCATTATAAAGAACATTAAGCACCTAAAATAATCTTTTATTAATATGACATATTTGTGTTTTAATATTTTCTTTTTTATTAGTTAGTGATAAACTGTGAATTTTACCATTTGTGCCATGACCAACCTGAGAACCTCCTCATCTTTCTTTCTGATTTACAACTCACAGGAGGAGGACAGATTAGTCACCGAGTTGTGATTTATCCTCTGACTGACCCTGTTGTGGCAACTTAGCTTTGTTTCAAGGCTTTTTATTTTGTGTGTGTGGCTTTTTGGAAAGGCTGCTAGTAAGGTGTAGCATCACATGGCTGTAACTCAAGCAGTTCTCTCACATAGTTTCACATTGCAGAGCCAGCTGTGCATTGCAAGCATTCGATCCTGAGAAGATTAATAATATTAACTGTGTTTTGTATTTGCATTATAACAACCTAGAGCTTCTGCTCAAGTATGGGAGCCCTGTTGTATTAGGCACCGTACATTTTTTTTTTTAATTCAAGAATCGCTCCTGCATCTGATTATACACTGAGGCCAGAGGTGAGGGATAATACAGAGATGATAGTGGCTAGGGTAATAGCAGTGGTTAAGGGATGCTCATTGCCTGACCTGAAACAAGTACTGAGAATAAAAATAGAGCCTCATTACCCTGGAAGGTGCACAATGAAAGCTGAAGCAACAGTAGTATCTTTGTTTCCATCTCTCATGGGGAAGTAGAGATGAAGATGGATGCAGAGGAATGTCATAGTACCTTTTCACATCACGTCTGTCTTGGCCAACAGCCAGAGCAAATGTATGTGGGGCTGTCCCTAAACTGTTTGGGTTCCTCAGGGACCCTGAAAACATATCCCTCGAGTATGATTTGATTTTCTTACCCTGGAAAACACACATTCCATCTTTCTTCCTCTTTTGTCACTCTTGCTTTTTCTCTGAGGGAGTTGTTATGGCTTTTATCTAGAGAGCTTTATGGTGGATGGGCAGTAAGCATCACGCTTTTGGCCATGGTAAAATTAACTGTATTTGGTTAGCATGCAATCAGAGGTAAAATAATAAGTAGTACTGGTAACTCTGACTTGGATATTCCTGCTAAGTTTTAATAACTATTATGTTGAGAAAGGAAGCTTTTGATGAAATTATGAAAGACATGATCTCTGTGCAAATTTTATGATTTCTTGCATTTCAGATCAAGTTAATTCATTCCTATGAATGCCTCTTCCTTTAGTGTCTTAATGTTTCGCAGACATCGTTTTGTAACCATTTACATAATCATCTAAATGGGCAGCCCTTTGTCATCTATCATGCTTTTTCCCTCAGGACCTCTTGATATTTTTTTTTCTGCAGTCTTTTGAAGTCCAGCCCACGATTTCTGGGGTGTAGGTACTGGCTTGATTAACTTCAAAGAGACACACCACTATCACATTAGCTTGTCAGTTGGCCTCCAGCCGACACTGTGATTATGAATGGAATTGAGTAGCTTTACTGTAGGTGTGTGTGTATATATATATATATATATTTTTTTTCCCCAGAGCAATGGCAAAATAATTAAAGATGAAGGTTAAACAATGTCATTCAAGTATGTGTTCATTTGCTAGGTTACAGTATCTGCTGTAGCTTTGAATGGAGAGAGGTGAAGAATGCCAAATTATTTTTAGTGTCGGTTCACCATTTTACTGCTCCAAGAAGAATCCAGCAGAACATGGAGATGGGGCAGAATTGTAGCCAAATTCTTTTCCCAGGACATAAGGAGCTTGAAATAGAATAAGATGTGGAATGATTCTGTCTGGGGTTTTTGTTTGGTTGGTTTGGGTTTTGTTTTGAAACTTGACTGACATTTAACAAACAACTCGTATCTGTTTTCTGTGCAGTACTAAAGATCCAAAGGTCAATGCAACATTTCTTTTCTCATGATGATGAAACTATGAATTAACTGTCCTGTATAATCATTGGTATAAACTGCATCCTCTTGCTGTCAGTTATGTGATACAATTATATGTCTTGCTGCAACAGTTTCCCCATCCTCTTTTTGGAAAACAACAAAAAACCCCAAACCTAAAGATCTCATCCAGTCCCAGTAGTTGCTTACCAGAACTGTTTAATCATGAAAGAGATACCCATGGGATGTGAAAAAAAAGTTCTTGACATTTTGATAGCTATCTGAGGATTCTTAGGTAAGGATGAGACTGTCTCTATGCTGTTAGGGATGACATGGTTGTGTCTTATTCTTTTCAGTAACCATCTTCTCTGTCTTTAATTTCTGTATGCAAATGATAGACACTCAGTTGTAGACTCACTTAAACATGATCAAATTAAAAGTTAAATATGTGCCGACTGCGAGAAAAAATTGTTTTTCTGAGACCCAAAGCAGAGCTTCTAATAGGTTGCATTGGAATTTATATATCCTTCTAACTGTGATTTAGACAATATGGGAAAAACCATCTAGAGCACCCAGAAACTGCAGATATACAGGGTATGGGAGGCAGTGTTTTCAAGGTGATGGTAAATACAGAAACTCTTAGAGGAACTATGTACGTTGGACAAGAGACAGGCATAGATATTGTCAGAAGATGATTTTCTTAGCAATTGGAAATGAATAGAATCTGATTTAGTTATAATAATAGGTCACAGATGATCGAATGGTGTTATGAACAAATTAGATGGAGTTTTTATAGGACACTGGTTTAGATATTTGGTGATACAGATATGTGACGACTGCATCTCTGTCAGCCTGTTACTCTTTTGATATATCTCAGTTCTTTTAGAAATGCCGTCTCTTACAGAGCAGTTAATGCACTGCAATCTCATACAGTCTGCTATAAAATAAGACTGTACATATTATGCAATAAAACTCTGTAACTGACAGACATAATGAAAGGAGAGATGAGAAATTAAGAATTCAGTCCCATGGAAGCACTTGCATATCTCGTTCCAGAAAGCAGGCCTAACCATAAACCACTCCAATTAATCCTGAATACTGCATATTATTTGATTACAATTCAGCAAACTTTTTTTGGGTAGGTCACAGCAGGGCGGTTTGATTTAAATCACCAATTTTAATCATGATTTAAGTCAGCAGGCAGGAAACCTGTATTTAAATAATTAATTTTAATCTGTAGTTAATTATTTTTTTCTACAGAACCTCTCAGTCCTGTTGGTAGGTATAAACAATTAAAACATACTGACTTGCAACCAGATATAATCCTATGGTAATAATTGGTGATCTGTCTTTGCTAACAAGGAGGTTACATTACAATATCCATAGATGTAACTAATTATCTCTCTTGGCATACACTTATTCGTGTTACTATTTTTGGCATTTTATATTATAGAAGGATGAAATACATTTGTTGTCCGCTTTGAGGATACTTTGTTAACTAGGACTTTTTCATGAAGCCTCACCTCCTGAAATGAAAACTAAACCAGTCATGACGTTACTTAAGAAGAAAAACCTGTACTGAGGTAGTTACATATCTTAAAGTTTGACTTTTACTTTCAGTAGTCACTGAGCTGTTTAAGTAAAAGTGTCTTTAATCTTCCTTGTAAGTCATTGAAATGACTTAAACTTCCTTATGAGAGAAAAATAAAATGAGTGATGCTAAGAAAATGGGTTTTCAGAAAGACAAAGCAAATAAAAACAGTTTCCTTCAACAGAACAGCTCTAATATGTCTGTTTCTTATGGCAGTGGCTAAATGGACAGAGTAAAAAAGCTTCTGAGGAGACATTACACCTTAGTAGACCAATGACCTATGAGCTAGCCTCTTGTTTACAAGTGACTCAATTGCATCTAAAAGGTTATCATGGACAGCCTGGTTAAAATATGTATATTCTCTGCAGAAAATCTTGTGACTCTGCTTTAATGAGTAAAGATTATGCTGTTTATGAAGTCCTGGAATCATGGAATGGTTTGGAATGGAAGGGACTTGAAGCATCATCTAGTTCCACCCCTCCTGCCACGGGCAGAGACACCTTCCAGTAGACCAGGATGCTCAAATCCCTATCCAACTTGGCCTTGAACACTTGCAGGGAGGGAGCATCCACAGCTTCTCTGAGCAATGTGTTCCAATGTCTCAACACCCTCACAGTAAAGAATTTCTTCCTAAAATCTAATCTAAATCTACACCCAGTTTAAAACCATTACTCCTCATCCTATCACTACCTTCCCCAGTGAAGAGTCCCTCTATCTAAAAGGTTGTCCCTTGAAGTCCCACTCCTGCTACACAGCCTGAATGGCCTCTTTCTAACTTAGTTCTTACCCCGTGTTAACTGCTGAAGAGGACTGCTGGGGAGTTCTGAGCAAAGCTGTGCAGCTTGCCAATAAGGAGCCTCTTTTCAGTTTGGTGGGATTTACCTTCTCAAGGAGAAGTGTACTTTCTTGTTGCAGTGCATGGGGGGGGGGAAGGGGAAGCAAACAAAAAACCCTAAACATTTTAATCCTTGTTCCCTGTAAGGATAACTTCACAAGAAGCCAGTCCAACGGGTGCTGATATGGAGAGCCCTGTGATGTAGGGAGAAAGGCAGATCTGCTTTTTGTCTGCAGTAAGACCTGGGGAATGATCCTGACTGTCATGTCAGATGAAAATTCATGGTTCCATGCTGTCACCATGTGAGGCAGCATAATAATATAGTCTCACTTGTATAAATTTCTGTTTTCTTCCCCTGCCACTTGTCTTTTTAGCTATTAAACAGGGTTAAGGGCCCTCTTGTCACCACTATTAATATAGAGAATCTACATCAAGGAGGCTTTTGCCCTTCTATTCCTTGGGAAGTTTCTTGCAATTTTAGAATTAGAAGTGAAGATGAAAGCTTAAAAAAAAAAAAAAAAAAAAAAGAAAAGAAAAAAGACTGAGAAAAGGGTGGATACTCAGCAGCTCTTTTTCAGGAAAGAAAACTCAAGAGAGATTATACATGTAATCAGAGAGTTCAGAGACATTTCTCTTCCCTGCTGATATAAGAGAGGAGAACTAGATCTAAACAATAGATCTGTGGCCTTGCCTTGGAGAATGTTAGAGTAGGCTACAGCCTCAATCCTTATCAAATGATCTTGAATGTTAGGGGCTTGTTGTTGTTGATCTCAGCAGCTAAATGATCTTAGTTACTATGGGGATTGACTCTTTAGGTTTTCTAGCTCAGGGAAGTGAACTTTCCCTTCAGGAGGATTACTGCTAGCTCCTATAGACCTAATCAACATAAACCTTCAGCCCAGCAGGCAGGTGTCACAGTAGCAGTTCGTTTACAAGGTAAATACGTACGAGATGTGAGAAGTTCAGAATTAGTAATGCAAGTCTCCTGTCATTTTTATCATTGGACCCTGCAGGGAGGATCTGATTAACTGGATATTCAACTCTTTGCATTAATGTGCACCCAATTTTAATTTGCATATAATTAACATCACCAAAAAAAAAAGTGTTTTTTTATTATTTGCTGTTGGAAAGCAGATCTTTCATAGCAAGGAACGTGCAGTTAGTAAGGTGTGATAGAAGAGGTATGAGAGAGTAATTTATTTCTTTATTTTTCTGTTTCCTGCAGCATATTAATTTCAGTATCTGTTTGGTATAAAACTCCACACTTGGCCTTTTTCCTGAACTAAGCTGCCTTGTATGCTGCTTTGTCTTGTAGGTCCTTTAGGAAAAAATAATCTGGTAGACCTGGCAATCTCCAAGTGCCCCGTATAGCCCCACAGAGACACACTTTTGGCTGTAAGATGTGTGGTATAATTTGCAGCCTAGGGATCTGACTTGGATTTCTGAGGGCCGTAGTTTGTCTACATCTATTGACATACATCTGGAAGGTGACAGGAAGCAAATTGGTTCACCTCCGTTTCCCCTTTCAGTCTTGCCTAGCTGGTCAGTTTAGACTCTGGACTGGGGTCAGAATAGAAAGGGAAGAATAGCTCTGCTCCCAGATTGACATGGTGGGTCTGTGGCTCGTGTTGGGCATTATTTGCTTCTGTAATAACGGAAAATTAAGTTCCCTGCTAAAAGTTGGGGGTTTTTCTATGAATCAGTAAGTTGTATTTGAATCATGTTAAATATACAACTATTTGATTACTTTTTTAAACAAGAGTTACTGCTATTGAGGATGAAATTATGAACTTGTGTATTTCAGTAACATCCTGCCATTGGCAGCATTGGCATGGTGAGGCTGTTGTTGGCAAACTACTAATTTTCAGTGTTTACTCTCCTCAATCTCTTACTTTCTGCTTGCTAAAAGGTTGGTGGCTGTATCTAAAAGGTTATCCTGTATTTGCCCGTTTTCCTGTGTTCTATTTTTTTCTACAACATAGGCTACTGTGGCTGTACGGGCTAAGTTAGATCTTTCTTCAGTATAGTGTGGCAGTTCTCGTAGTTCCATATTAACAGCTGTGGGTCCTGCTACCTGCTGACTTGTGAGCATGACCTTTCTGCTTTAAAACTGTGCCCCAGAAATACATACTTCTGTGTAAGACTTCTTAAACAGACAGCTCTAGTAGTGCTGTACAGTATTGTATGCTCTTCTCTTCCAGCAGTCTTAGATCTATAGCAGCATTGGAAATACATATATTTTATTTTATACATGTTTTTCAATGGATTGTACCACTTCAGTAATGTAAATTATTTAGAAAAGGCTTTTATAAGCTAATTACATGTGAAAAGCAGCACATCACCAATACACTGTTGAGGCAATGTATGAACCAATACTTAACACTGGTTCATACAGTTAGAAGTGTTAAGAATCAGCCTTACCCGACTTGGTACAATACTGTGAAATGATACCTTAGATTAATGGAATTTTCTAATAGAAAAGTTTATTGGAACCGATTAACACCAGAATGCTGAGTTAAAGGTTTACATGTTGGATGACACAGCTACCCAGATTTGGAGAAATGCAGCAGAACTGGAAACATACACAAACCGTCGGCCGTATGAAAGGCGTGTGATGGGACTGAATGCCTATAGCTGGCAAAACTCAAGCTCTGCCGTGTACTGGAGGTCAAAAATCTTGAACACACATCCCATTTCTAGGCAGAGTTGCAACTAAAGAAGTTTTTTGAAGGGCTCATAAACTAGCAGCTGTTGCTTTTATAATTGTACCAGGATCCTGAAGCTGATTATAGTACTGTGGCAGGAAGCTTCTGCCTAGTCTGGTTGCATTGGTTAATAGTAAGAAACATCTGTAACACCACACAGAATTTTGCTTTAGCCTATAGAGGCAATTGAAATCTTAATTTGAGCTGTCTTTTCCCAATATGGATATTTAGTATGTCTTTCATGCCCTGGCATGTGGTCTTTGCGTGCTGTTTAGTGTACCTCTCCTTGGGCCTGTGTGTGCCAGATGAAAACATTTCTGCATTTGGTGCAGTGTGTAAGCAGCAGCAGATCACTGCTGGAAAGGAATTAGAGTAATTGCCTAGTGTGGCCATAGTTAACTCTGTGGGAGAGGTGTTAGGGCTAAATGATGTTATAATGGCATTTCTGCTGAAGTAAATGACACCAGCATAACAAGATGTAGTAGTAGTTTCCAAATGACCAGGAAATGGAAGTAAGCAAGTCATAAATTAGTATGTTTGTTCTTTTAGCAACTGACTGTGTCATGTGCTGCCAGTGGGGCTTCATCAGTGAGCAATAGGGATGACTTGACATAAGGGAAGCAAGCTTCAAGCTTATTGAGAAGTGACCCACAGGGCATAAACTGAACTGAAGGTTTTCTCTAAATAGGTATGCTGAAAAGGTTTCCAGAAGACAGGACTCTTTCACGTGCTGTGTCCTTAAAATGCATTGGTCTTGTCAAAGGCAGGAGAGTTTTAGTGAAGCACTAGGGCCCAGATGATCTCAAGCATTTAGGCACTAAGTTCTTTCTTAAGTGGTTCTAATAATCCTGATGAAAAATCACTAGGAATGACACAATTACTCTGATGTCGTAGTGTTAGTATTCTTGTTACTATGGCTTTTTCCAGGGGGAACATTTCTCCCCCAGATTGCCAGTGCCTTCTATTGTTGGAATAATAAGGTATATTATAGACAGTGCTGGCTCTGTTGATCATAGTCTGATACATACATGCCTTCTGTCCGTTGGTACAATCCACAGTGAGTTTCTCAACCCACGTAAGGGAAGGGAGAGTGACTCGAGAAAGTCTCTTGCGCAGTTACGGATACTCTACTACTTTCTGGTGCAAACAAATTGTCTACTCGACTGACTCCGTGATCTAATGTGACTCTAGGGGGTAGTTATAACCGGACATGCTGGACATGCTTTGTGTAGTTATGGTAGGACTTCTGGAAATCTGTATACCTGAGATTTACCTGGTTCATGATTTTGTAACTGTAATTTTAACTGAAGTAGTAATAATTGGTAGTAATTAGCATATTAGAGTAGTATTAAGAAAGTGTTCACTTTCCGAGGCACTTTGAAAGCTGTAGAATGTAATGAACACAAGATATAATAAAATAAACATGTAAAATTGAAAATCTGACAAAGTAAACTGCGTAACACTTGTGTATCCCTTTGCTAATCAGATAGCTGGGCAGGCCATAACGTATGTGCTAATATACTGTTGTAATGTATCTCTGAGTGATAACTAAATAACATGAGATTATCACAGTGGCTGACTGCACGGACTAAAAACAAGATAATCATAAGTAATTTACGTTTATAATAAGACAGAAGCATTAATATAACCTGGTAGGTGTACTTTGCATCTAAAAGATGAATTGGGAGCTCTGAGTCTGCTCTAGACAGGAGGAAACCTGAGTTGTCCCAGGAAGATGTGACTGCACGAAGAAGAAATTTTTGTCCTGGACTGTGCACGTGGTGCAAAAATGGGGAGTGTTGTATTCTTTGGTGATGACTGGACAAGTATTAACCGGGTCCTTGAGGTTTCCTGTTGTCTTTCTGTCACACACTGAGCTCTGACTTCTGGTCTTTTGTTACAAATCATAAATTTGTTAGTTTGGGAAATAATTGTGTGTTACTTGTAGCACACAGGAAAATAAAGTTTTTAGCATTTTTCTAAGCAAAACAGGGCATGTCTGTTGAAAGTGAAAGGTGTCCTGCAGGTAGTGCTCCCATGTATATACATATTGAAAGAGATCGGTGATACAGGGTTTTCAAGAAGTGAAGTGAATTGGGAACATGAAAATAATTGAGTTGAAATGCTCTTCCTTGATTCATCATGTGCTCTTTGAAAATGCTGTTCATAATGGCTGCAAATACTTTTTTTTTTCCTGAAAAGCAGCTTCTTACATGTACCTTTATGTTTGAGAGCTATTTGTTAAAATAGCTTAAAATATTGCATGTTTTACTTAGGTTTGCAATAAAGAGTATTTACATTTGCAGACCATGGTGGCAAACCCAGTATATTCAAATATCTCTGCGCTTTATTTGGGTAAGAAAAAACCATATTGATTTTGGAAATCAATCGAAACCACACTGTAAAAGTGCTGTGTATTAGAACTTGGAGGTACATGAAATAAAGCAAGTGTAGCTTAGTTGCAGAAAGTCTAAGGCTCTGAAAATCTACAAATGCAATATAATAATTTATTTTCGGGACCTGACTGGGAAAAAAACATTTTCTCTGACAGTCACTATTCTAATTTGGTAGAAGGAAGCTTTTACATGGCTGTTGTTGCCAAGGTAACCGCTTTCTTCATATCCATGTGTTCAGCATATGTGTATCACTTTATCTCTTAACTCTCAGAGGCAGTATCATGGCATTGCATTTGGGAAATTATTACTAGATTTTTTTTTAAGTGTATGAAACCTCTTAATGTCTAAAAGATTCATTAAATGATCTCACTCAAGAGACTTAAATAATTCTTTTGGGGTTCTTCTATCCTAAAGATCTGCATGTGACGGAGTCTTGTTATTTCTTCAAACTCAGTGCAGAAATAAATAAAAAAAGTAAACAAGTCAGCATCAATATTTTATTTGAAATGCACAACAAATGTATGCACAATGATTTCTGGACTAGAATTACACACAGGCATATATGTAAATGGATTGTGTTTATGCATGTTTGCAGCATGGATTGACAAAAGGAAATCTAAGGAGGTCTTCCCATCTTTATCTTCCCTACGGCTGATATGTTTTGGTGCTTCATTCTGTTAACTATCCAGCCACCTGGAGCTGCTTGAGAGTGGGCTGCTTGAGCCATTGGTATCAAACAGAAATACTTACAAGAGTAATTTTGGTGCTGTGGTGACTTAAGAGAAACTACTCAAGTTTTGTTCCTGTGTAGTTTGCCCGGTTACCGCTAAAGAATGAGTGGTTTTGTCTATTTCAGTCTTTGCTGGTAATCCAGAAGTATTTGCTGGTAAATCCAAAGTGCTTGACAACAGAGCTAATCTAGCAGGCTTAAAAAAAAAAATAGTGTGCAGTGGACAGACTAAATGTTTTGACACAGATAGGTGTACTGCATGCCTCGTCTGCAGCTTTGGGGATTGGTCTTTCTAATCTTAAAATGTTACCCTTTAGAAAAAGTCATATATATATAAAACTATCAAACACATGAACATTTCTCTGTAAAGGGCATGAAGTGATTGGCACAAGATGGAAGAAAATCACAAAGCTGCTGTGAGCTGTCTTCCTGTTGGCTCGTGTACAAAGTTTAAATACATAAATTAAGAAGATTGTGTTAATATATTTATACAGATGTTTTAGATTTTTCTTGGATAAAATTCCCACAGGATACTATTGATGCTTTTAATGTTTTAAAGCTTCCAAAAAGCAAATTTTTTTCTTCATTATTTGTATCTCTTATTTTTACCTTAAAGCCTGAAATAAATTTTGACTTATCTGGGGATCATTAGAGAGGAGAAGATACTTATTTAACAGCCATTAGGTAAGATCGTTTCAGTAAGGCATGAGTGAAAACCAATTGAGTTTGTCCATAGTAGCTGAAGTGTAAAACTTGGCATGTTTCAAAGCCTACCTGTGCTCATTTTGAGACCTCACCTTAGTCTGTGCCATTCTTATACTTAACAATTTTGAACTGAACCCAAAGAACATGGAAGCAAATGAAAATGTTCTCATTAGATGATATTTCTATGTAATTTGATTGGTACCCTCTCTATGAAGAAACTCTACAAATACAAGTTTTACTAATTGCTATGTTTTCAGGCAAACAGCTTGCTCCATAGGCACAGTGCGAATCACTCGCCTCTTGAAACTCCTTGTCTTTATAAACCTACCAGACAGAGTCCAGCTTTTATGACTTAGTGCTGCCGTGTTCTAAAGCTGCAGAAACTTGAAATTATTTCAGACATTTTTCTTCCCATTTGCAGAATAAAACACTAGGTTAGTGTATGTTTCCCTACTTGATGCTTTTTACACTTGATCTTGTGAGTGTTGTTTTTGTGACATGCAGCACCCGTGTTAGTTGGACTGCCCTGTTCAGAGGGAGCCAAACTGGGCACAGTGATCTTCTATATTCCAGTTGGAGAGCAGATCACGCAGAACATTACCTTGCTAATAGTGCCCAAGTTTCTTCCTGGAGAAAGCTGCCGGGAGTGTTTCTAGAGCAGAGCCTCTGAGGCGTGCTTGTGCTGTGGAGGGCCAAAGTGCCAAACTGTCCTTATAGGTAGAGAACTGTAGGTACTCCATGTGTTTCAGAACCTTACCATAAAAGTTTAATATCCCTTGGTGTGCTCTACTTAGGCACTCAACTGTAAGAGAGTAATATGTAACAAAGCTTCATATTTACATACTCAGCTGGTCTGTAATGATTCAAGAGTTTGGGCCACTCTTCAAAGAACAGGCTTAAACACAGAAGTCAAATTATATCAGAAAGAATGATAATTTTCTGATTATAACTTGGCTTTAAACTTGTTAATTCTCAACATGGATGGTGTTAGAACAAAACCTCATCAGGATAATTGCATAAACAAAGGGCTTTTGTTCTTTTGCTACTGTCTAATATCAGCGTATTACAAAATTAGGTGAGAAGTGGGTGTAAATTTACTCTTCTGTCATATATCTTAACCTTATTTCTGGTAGGAATGTCTCTTACTTAGTGTTCTGGAAAAGTCAAGCTGTCTTGAAATTGATCATGCAAAACAAAAGCAAAGTTGCACATGTGTGGAGAGACCATTTCAGTGGTGTCTTCAGAGCTATTGTTTTGTTGCAGTGATTCTCTCTTGACTTTCCTATCATCTGCACTTCCACTCTTACCTGTAGCTTGAAGATGATAATTTGTAATAAGCAAGTCCCCTTAAGCAAACCCTCAATGTCAATGATGTGTTGGTATTGGAAATGCTCCCTCCTGGCTGTCAGTGTTGTTACCGAGTGCTCCTGTGCACCAATGTTAATAATTAGTAATATGTGGGGGCTGATTTAAAGGCCAGATGCTGAGCAAATTAAGCAGCTTCAGTTCCCTGCAGTGAAGCAGTAAGTCTCTAGAGGGTCTTTTGTGTCCTTATACCCAAATTCCACTGATGTCAAGTCTATGTTTGTGTAATCTTTACTTAACAATAAATGTTAGGTTTGACTGTTTTGATGCGATGCTGTGAAAAGAAAATGAATTTTATTTCCTTGTTGTTATTTCTGATCACAGGTTTGCATTTCTAACTTCCACTCAGTTGGGTTCTTTCAGGCATGGCTTGCAGGTGTACTGTTGGGGGTTTTTTCCCTACTTTCTCTGAAGGCATCAGGATCTCTCAAGCATTCCTACCCCCCAAGTGTGTTAATTAGCAGTGGCAGTGCTTTGGATTAGTTGCCCATGGTGTTATGGTTGGGTAAGCAAACCAAAGTCCAGATACTCATCCTGGCGCTCTACCTGATGTTTTATACTGCCTCTGTGGATGGGTTTGTTTGTTTTCTTTTCTCCAATTAACTTAGAATTTTTATATTGGTAAAAAGACTTCTGTGAAAGCCTAGGACTGCTTAGGAAGGTGGTGGAATCACCATCCCTCAAAGTGTTTAAGGAAAGATTGGATGTGGTGCTTAATGACATGGTCTAGTTGACATAGTGTTGGGTCATAGGCTGGACTTGATGATCTTGGAGGTCTATTTGAGCCTCAGAAATTCTGTGTTTCTGTCATTTAGAAAAGAACACTTAGTATCTTAATACTGATTTGTCCATCCTCAGCTGAAAATATTTGTTCAGCTTTTAGTAACGAATCACCACATGGTACCGCCTTTGAAATCAAGGTGGCCACTTGGCTTATGGTGGGTTTGCTGAAAAATGTCTGGCAGAGACTCAAACTCTTATGTTTTTTCTGGCCTTTAGGAGAAATCATAAGATCTCAAGCTTTACTATATCCTAAGAATGCACGCAACATCACTGAGGTGTTTAGAAGTATGCCTGTTGACCAAAAATGCGGCTCCGCAAATTCCAAGAAGCGTTGTGTTGTTTTGTTTTCCCTTTTCAGGGAATTATTTGCTGGTTTTAGGGTAAAGTTGACTTCTGTGAAAAAAGTATTTTCTAATTAGTATTTCTTGCTGACCAACCACATCTTGAAGTAAAAGAATTTTCTTTTTCTGTAACTGCGATTTCTGAATGTATGCCAATGATCTTTTTATATTTGGAATTCATGATATCAGAACTGTCTTGGAACACTGAAGAGATCAACTAGAAAGAAACTTGCATGGAATAGGAAAATGTTAAAAATAGAGGGAAAATTGTGACAGCTTCTATTAAAAAAAAAAAACCTTGTTGACATCTTTTGTTTAAAACAAGCAGCGGAATTCACTTTTATACCAACATTAATGTAGAAGTAGAAATAAGGTACCACTTTCTGAAACAACTTCTATGCTGTGCCTTTTTTTTTTTACTTCTCTCTTTAGTTATTGCAGTAGATTCAGAACATGCTTAAACCCACTTTCTGTATACTGTGTTCAGCATGTGCTTGACAACAACTTGGTTTGCATGGCTGGAAGCCAGAGATCCCAGCAATTCCCTTATTCTGCCTCCGCCTAGCTTCTGCACAACAGGTCTTCAGATCACAGGAGTTCTTTGCAATCTTACATGACTGTATGGGGCTTTTGCCTTCAATGTTCAGTAGTTTGAGGTTTATTTGCATATGAAAGTTTTGCCAATTAAAAGAGTAAGAGACAGCCCACAAAGATAATGAGCCCCCCCCCCCGTTCAACCCCACCAACCACCCCATAACCCAGCGCAATCCGATGACGATAGCGTTAGGCCTGA